>PVJA010003398.1:36997-95702 GCA_004027025.1 Myocastor coypus | reverse complement strand
TCTGCACATGTAGTGTGTCCATGTGTTGTGTCTGTCCAGCATGCACACAATATGTGTATGTGTAGTGTGTATGGAGTGTGTATATGGTGTGTGTACTTTGTGTATATTGTAGTGTATCTGTAGTGCGTTTATTCAGGGTGCATGCAGTCTATTATGGTTTATGTCTAGTTGTCCCCCCAAAGCCTCATGCAATCATGGGGCGGGGACTTCTAGAGTTTGAGACTTGATCCATGATCCACTGGGGTTATGTGTTTTAGTACTGATAAGATTATGGGTCTGAGTACTGTTGGGAATTATAGGTGTGACCTGAGGCAGATAGGCTAAGGCAGAGAGCCTGATGTAATTTATTATTTTTTAAAAATAATTTATTTTATTTTATTTATTTTTTCTTATTTCAGAACCTTTGTTTGTTTATTCACTCATTTTTATGGCCGGCTCAGCCCGCCCCAAGGGCAGGGCTGGCACAGCATGTGGTGCCAGGGATCAAACCGCAGTCCCTGAAGCTGCCCAAGCTTTCCCAAGCAGGCTCTTTAGACCACTGAGCCATCCCGCCGGGCCCAAAGCCTGATGTAATTTAAAGAGAGACAGCTTGGTCTGTTGGCTCTGTAGCCATTGTCGCTATGCTGCTGCTATAAACTGCTGCTCTCTGCCTTGTGCCTCTCTGCTTTGGATCCAGCCGAGTATGGACTGAAACCTCCAGTAACTGTGAACTAAATAAACCTTTCCTTCCTTCATTTTGAGTGTCAGGTATTTGTCCCAGCAACGAATAAAAAGTAACTAAGACACAGTCCATGTGCATTTTGTGTGGAGTGTGTGTTTCCAGTGTGTATATGTGCAGTTTGGGTGTGCTGTGTGTGCAGTTTGTATGTGCACTGTGCATATAAGCACTGTGTACAATGTGTGTGTTCAGTGCGTTTATAGAAGTTGTGTTTGGTGTATACGTGCAATGTGTGTTTGCAGTGTGTATGTGCATTGTGTATATGTGCAGTGTTTGTGTGCAGTGTCTTGCAGAGTGTATGTGTGTGTGCATGTGTATCTGTATGTGTGGGTATAAATGAATATGTGTATGAACATGTGTATATTTGTATATGCATGTGTGTATGCACATATGTATGTGCAAAGTGGAATGGTGTGATTTTTTGTCATGCAACGAGAATCATTCCTAATAGAAGGAAAGCTCCTTATGTTTCTTATGGAACTCAGAAGTGGAAGAGGGCTAAGCCTTGTTTTATTTTATTTTATTTATTTTTTGTCTTTTTGAGACAGGGTCTCATTATGCAGTTCAGGCTGGCCT
Organism: Myocastor coypus; assembly: GCA_004027025.1. Taxonomy (NCBI): domain Eukaryota; kingdom Metazoa; phylum Chordata; class Mammalia; order Rodentia; family Myocastoridae; genus Myocastor; species Myocastor coypus. Next base: position 94,408 of record PVJA010003398.1, on the reverse strand, counting down.
GAGCTCACTTTTGTAGCCCAGGCTGGTCTCGAACTCGCACTGATCCTCCTGCCTCAGCCTCTAGAGTGCTGGGATTACAGGTGTATGCCACCGGGCCCGGCTTAGCCTTGTTTTATAAGTAAAGATAAAATTAGAATAGCACAGATCAGTACTGCAAGAAAATTGTTCCTTGGCCTATAAATATTATTGTTACTAGTAACTAGTAATTTTACTAGTTACTAGTAAAATTATTGATGTAGTTGCTTGGGTTAAAAAGTGCTTTGTTGCAGCTTCTGTTGATCATGGGTTTGTTTTACTTGTTAAAATGGGGGTAATTGCTAATATGCTAATTTCTAGGCCAACTCATATTAATAATCAGTCTCTAGAATTAAGGTTATGTAAATTACACTGGGTGTAATACTATTAATTAATATAGGAAGGATATGAACCAACATTTTCAGAGAATGGGTCTGATAGCTTATTTGGTAGTAGAATATGGTGTGTAGGTAGCACAGAGAATTTTGAGTTCTTTATTATTTTATTTTTTGTACTTTAGGGAAGGGTCTACAGGGTATTCAGGGTCTCACTACTAGATTGGACTTGTAGGTGATCCACCTGTTTATGGCCTCCCAAGGGCTGGGATTACAGGCACACACCATGATGCCAAGTCTCAATTGTCATCTCAGTGTGCCCCGGGGGCAGGGCCAACATTGCAGGTCCTGAGGATCGAACTTCCAGCCCCTGCGGCTACTTGCAGGTGCTTTAATTCACTTGAGTTATTTAGAGTAGATTCAATTCTTATTCTTCTAGAATTAAGAGGCTTGTAATCTCTATGCTTTTCTTTATCAAAGTTAACTTTTTAAAGACATATTTCTAATGGGGAATGTTGGACATAAAAATAGGTATGGAAATGTAAGTGTTAAATAGAGGAACTGAATCTCTGGGGGTAAAGTGTTAAGTTTTATGCAATTTACCAGACTCTGCCACCCTTAAAAAATCTTGTCTTGGGTAGTTAAGTAAATAACTAGAAGATTAATATTTTATCATCTCTTAGTTATTAAGGTTCAATTGATTTATTGGCCTTATTTATCATGTCCTTTCATATTGGGAGAAATTTTAAATAGATAGAAACTGACCTGGATTATTCTGGTCTGAATTCAGATCATGTAGGACCTTAATTGTTGAACAAATGAACTTCAATAGTGGTTGCATAACTGGGGAGTCCTGATCCAATCTCAAGGTCATAAACCCTATTGTCAATGTGAACTCTAAAATAGGATCATGCTGTTGTCCCTAGGGAAACTGGATTCATTGATCAAAAAGTATTTGGGTCAGTTTATAATTTAAACCTTGATTTGTTGAGTCTAGGTCAATACCACTTGGAAGTTCTGTTACGCTCCGAGGTCACCCCAACCTAAATTATTAAGTCAAAACTTGTTTTTTGTTTTCTTGAGGAACTGAGTAGTCAAGAATGACTTAATAAATTGAAGTTCCATAGCGCTTTCCTGTCTTATCAACTTATTCCAACTTTTCCATGGGGAGATCAAAGCAAGAGAGAGTTGAATCCTTGTTGTCATTCATACAAGTCCTTATTTAAAGAGCAAATGATTATGTTACTTTTGCATGATCAAGATGCTGCAGCCAAGATGCTAGACGCTGTGTTTTTGGTAAAACGCTGGGATTTGTGCTTGCTGAGTTCCTTTTGCTTATTCTAGTCGTCAGCTTAATGAGATCTATCTGTCTATCTATCTATCTATCTATCTATCTATCTATCTATCTATCTATTTTTGTATTTTAGGGAAGGGTCTATAGGGTGTTCAAGGTCTTACTACTGGGTTGGACTTGTAGTGCTCTGCCTGTTCACAGCCTCCCAAGAGCTGGGATTAAAGGCTCATGCCACCAAGCCCAGCCTCAGTTACCACCTCAGTGTGCCCTGGGGGCAGGGCCCACACAGCAGGCCCTGGGATAGAACCTATGGCCCCTGTGTCTGCTTGCAGGTGCTTTAATCTGCTGAGATATTTGGCTGAGCTTAAAGATAATAATAATAAAAAAAAAACAATCGAATATTTTGTCTTACTAATTTGTTAATTTATCACATGTGTCTGATATAAACTTGTACAAGGAGAAATAATTCTTGTTACTCATACAGGGATTAATCTCATATTTATTGAAATTAGTTTTTTTGTTGAGCCTGAAGGCTTTTGTAATTGGTGGCTGCTTTTAGTCTAACATAATTTTAGTTGTCTCTCCTTTTTAAGGTTGTTTCCTTTTTAAAGAGCTATCCCTCTGTAAATTAGCATGCGAACTTTCATTAAAATTAGTTTATTTAAGGAAAACTTAAAGTTGAACTAAAATTCTTATTTAAATAATCAGCTATCTCCAAACGCAATTGGCTTTTCACCTCTACTTCTAAATCATCTCACTACTTTACCACATAAACAAGTTTGTTTTTTTAGCTGTTCAGTAGTTCATTTGGCTTCAGGAAAATTTGCTAATGTTCTCTTTGTCAAGGTTTTTCTGGTTAATTCATTATGCAAAAGGCAGCAAGGTTAATCTATGCTTTTTAATCTATTTTTTTATTTTTCCTCTTTCTCTCATGATACTATCTGTATAGTGCTTTAAAATTTTATATTTCCTATACCTAAATGTTTTATTTCAATAGATTTAGGCTGTTTATATTGAAGCCTGGAGGAGAGTGGCAGGAATTCCATGAAAATCTCAGATGAAAATCATGGTCTTAGTACCTAAGTGGGGATCTTCCAGATCCAGGTGAGTGTCAGGAGGGTGTGCACATTGAGGCATCCTCGTTTTTCCTGGATACGCACCCTCCCAAGGTCTTGGCTTGTGCACAGTTCAGATGCCATATTTAGCTTTGGAGCCTGATTTTTTTCCTACAGATTTGACTATTGATGGCAAACCTCTGATATTTCCATCTTTATTTGGAAAATGTGGTTTTCAATGCCTTTTTGTTATAATGAGGGAATGTTAAGTGCTTTTATATCCCTGAAGGCAGACCCAACACATATATACTGGTAACTATAGGGGTACAAGTGGTACAACAGATAATTGTCATAGAGTGGGTCCCTTGGATAAGAGTTGGGGTAGTTTTCCACATATATACTTGGGAGTGTCCATTTACTCTTGCATCGTTAGTCTGTGGGCCTAAAGGTGAGTGTTCTATAGCCAATGGGCCTACAGTAATAGGATAACCTGGAAATTGATCAGAAAGACAAGCAAACATGGATCAATAAAATAACTTCCTTTCTCTTAAGGGGTCCATGAAAGCCCATCCTTTTGAAGATTTTCAGGATCTAAGTAAGTCCAGCTGCAGGCCTTTGATGAAAAATCAAACAGAGGAAATCCATAGAGTGTCATACGTGATGGAAGTGGGGTCTCTGTGTTGTTGTGGCTACGCAGTGGGGGGATGTGACACTGAGCCAATCTAGTATACAGTGAGTTTACTGTTGGTGTCCAGAACAGGGATATGAGCAGTGAGAGGTAAATGTGTCCTGAGATTACTTGTTCTCTGGTCCAGTGACATTGTGGTGGACTGCTCTTTGGAGGAGGAAACACAGTAATATTTGCTTATGACCACTTAATGAAGATTGTTATCTAGAGTCTTGGAGTGGTAGTGTTCCTTTCAGACTGGTTTGTACCCATTTGGGGTGATAGCCTTTTGTGCCAGTGACGATGGCCAATGGAATTATCAAGGGTTTTACAAAGAAAGAAAAAAGAATGTGTTCTGAACTGTATAATTTCAGCCTGGTTTTGTTGGCTTTCCCTTCTGTATATGTTATGATGAAGTGTGTTCAAGAGAAATTCCTAACAGATAAATCCTAATGTGGACATAGTTGGTTCACAAGCCTGATATTCCTTTAACAAGGTCTAACAGGGGCCTCAGCCTAATCTGAAGTTGTCATACTTTATCACCAGGTACCCCGCTAAAGGTTTAGCCTGTGGTCAGCCCTGGTGACTTATCTCCACCTTCCCCTGTGTAACTCCTTTTAGGATGTACATTGGAGGAAGACAATTGGGACTCCTATCTTTTGTCTGCTGTTTCACATACATGCTAATGAGGGTAAAAGAAAAGACTCTTCAAATTAGAGGTAAGCATCCCATTTGCATGTAAGGTGGTTTGTCTATAATACAGTTTTTGTGCTTATCATAGTAGATGAAGAAGCAGGAATTCTTTTTAAAAATTATTTATTTATTTTTTCTTGTTTCAGAACTTTTGTTTGTTTGTTTATTTATTTATTTTTATGGCTGGCTCAGCCTGCCCTGAGGGCAGGGCTGGCACAGTATGTGGTGCTGGGGATTGCTTTAGACCACTGAGCCATCCCGCAGGGCCCCAAGAAGCAGGAATTCTTTCAGTATCTAAATTTCCACCATTATGAATATTAGCCCTTGGTACTTCTGCCAGTTTCTGGTCCAGGGAAAAAGAATTCTCTCATTAGACTTTCCAAGGAGCTCTCCAAGGACCCAGACTGTGAAACAACTGGGTGCCACAAAGAAACACAATAACTTCTATAATTCTTACCTGTGCTAGTGCAAGAAGACTTGAATTAAATAAGTATTCTCTGATGTGCTTTTCACAGGGCTCTTGATATTATGGGAAGTTGCACAGCTTACTCTGCAGATCCTGACAGACATTCAGATAAGTACAGGCTGGTTTTGAGGGCACCAATGAGGTACCAATAACTCCACATGCATAGGTAGCGATGACTGTGTCCCACAGCACTCTCATCCCCCTCTTGATTTGAAGGTGCTTAGGTCAAAAACAATGGCTTCCTTGTCCAGGCATCTGGCAATAAGGGGACACTTGGCATGTATGAAGCCAACTGGATGTCAAACTGGAAAGCAATGGAGGCATGGTTCTACCCATGTCTTGTGCTTGTTGTAGCCCTGCACAGAAAGCACTAATCATAGAAGATTGCGCTGGTTTTTGCCCTGGACCCACTGGAAACTCATTTGACCCAGCAACAAAGCCCGGCACGTGAGAGGAACTTCATCATCCATCAGACAGGCCCAGTGTGCAAAACTACTACAGAATTCCCTGCAGAAAGACTAGATACAAGGCCCACCCAGCTGATCCAGGAGCAGAACATCTTGCCAGAGTGGCACAGCAGTTTCGCCTCCAAAGGCTGCAGCAGGAAGAAGTGGAGCTCAGAAGCCAGACCCAAGCTACACCTTCCTAGACAAGTTTGAACTTGGTAGATCCAGATCTGGTACTAAGGTAAGAACTCTACTAAAACTCTACACTAAGGGTCAGAAGGAAGGACTATACAAAATTATAAAGAGAAGGAGCAAAATGCACTCTCAGGCTCCGCGCCCACCCAGAACAGGTACAGGAGACAATAGCATAGAAGAAATTGGAAAACACACACCTGAAATCTCTGAAATAATAGTGTCTGAAGTAGAGAAACAACTGCAGAAAAGTATAGAGGAAATCAGATCAGAAATAATTTCTGAAGTAAAAAAAGAAATAATACCTATAATAAAAGAAGTACTAAGTGTTTATAAAAAGACACTGATAAAAATAGAAGGGAATAAAAAATGATGGAATCCTTGAATGAGCAATATAGGAGAGTAATACAATGTATGAAGCAGATTCAAAGTGCTATACAGGAACTTAAAACCTCAATCACAAGCTGGCAAAATCATTTCAATACAAGTGAAAATAGGCTTTCAGACCTGAAAGACACCATTGTAGCTAGTGAAGAGGTAAAAAAGATCTCTTAAAAACAACTAGCATGCAAGAAAAAATAATTCAACATCTGTAAGATGGTGCAAAAATGAATAACATAAGACTAATAGGCATCAATGAGAAAGAAAGAATCTGTACAAATGATATAAAAAGAATATGGGCTGAAAGTAATAGCAGAAAATTTCCCAAATATGGGAAAACAATTTGACAATCAGATAACTGAAGCATATAGAACACCAAATAACATCAACCCAATTAAAACCATACTCAGACATATAATAATCAAGATCCCAGAAATTCAGCACAGGAGCAGTATATTAAAAGCTGCTAGAAAAAAGAAACAGATGACACTTAAAAGAAAACCAATTAGAATAATGGCAGTTTTCTCTTTAGAAATGATCAAGTCAAGAAAAGCATGGAGGCTCTCCCTTCCCACTCTCTTGCTCTTAGCTGCCACCATGAAAGGCTGCCTTCTGCCATGTGCCTCTCTGCCTTGAAGCCAGCTGAATATGGACTGAAACCTCCAGTAACTGTCTGCGCCCTTCAGGAAGCTTCCCTGAACCCAGCATCTTTGCTCTTTGAACCAGCCTGGCCTCCTCCTCTCTACAACCTACTGAAGATTGTTTGAATCTTTCATCAGTGGCTTTTGAGAAGATGAGGAGGAGTGACAGCTAAAGAGGGTGACAGTACGAGATAGCTACTTCAATTTCTTCCCCAAAACTCCGGCCTTTGTGGATTCCCACCCACTCTTGAGTCACGTGGCCCTCCAAGATGGCAGTACTCAGGCCAGAACTTGGAACAGACCAGAAGGATGCAGGTGCGGGCCAAGGACAGCAGATACCCACCTGAGGGCGTGCAGACAACAATATATACATATGCTCAACCCAGTCCTTCTCTGGGAAATGCAAAATTCAGAACACCAATGGTCATCAAAATCCTAGAAAAACGTTTTGAGCATCTTGCAGAAGGCAACACCTGGAGCAGTATTCCTTGCAACATCAGCTAGTTTCTCTAGAACATTGGCAAACTTCATTTTGAGATACTGCTTCAAAGTTAAATACAATGCTTTGAAGACATACACATCAGCAGTGACACTTCCATTTTTGTCTACCATAGCTGCTAACAGGTTCTTTGTAACTGATGCTTTGCATTCAGGTAATAGAAGAAAGGAAAATTGTATTCCGAGAAGTTCACTGGTTGGCCTAGTGCGTGGGATTTTATATCCCAGTGGACTGGCTTTTACTAAAAATGGACACCTGGCAGTTAAGTATCATACGGTTCCACCGCCATCAAAAGGAAGGGTTTTAGCCGGGCGTGGTGGCGCACACCTGTAATCCCAGCACTCGGGAGGCTGAGGCAGGAGGATCAGTGCGAGTTCGAGACCAGCCTGGGCTACAAAAGTGAGCTCAAGGCCAGCCTGAACTGCACAGTGAGAACCTGTCTCAAAAAGACAAAAAAAAAAAAAAAAAAAAGGAAGGGTTTTACTTCATTGTTTCCTGCTTTGTCAAACACAAATAAAAGCAATGTTAGTTCCTCTAGTGTTTCAGATGCAATTTTGACTATTTAATAGTCTATAGCAGTATGCAATATATAAAACTACACGTGAAAAAACTGTACCCAAAGACTGAAGAATCTATGGATGCTAGCTCAACAGTATGTTTTATATGAAGAGGACTGAAGTGTTGTTGAAAGTAAAAATAGCTGCTCCTTTTGCATGGTATATAGCAGGTAATAAATATTTATTAATAAAAAAAGAAAAGCATGGAGCAAGGTACTTCAACTCTTGCAAGAAAACAAATTCCAACCCAGACTCATATACCCTGCAAGACTCTCTTTTGAGTTCAATGGAGAAGTGAAATACTTCCATGACAAAGAACAACTAAAGAATTTCATGATGACAAAGTCAACCCTATACAGTTGGCTAAAAGATGTTCTAGAGAGGGATCAAAATGACCACAACTCCATGAAGGAGAATGGAAAGAACCCACCAAATAGGACAAACAAACACAGGAGAAAAAGAGGTATACAAAAGCAATCTTTCAACTATTCTTTTGCATTCAGCAGCAGAATATGTCCATCAGCATCCTCTACAAATGAACTTTTCCTGCACCCTATGGGTTATGTTTCTGCCTGGTTCTACAGGGTAGATATCAAGGAAATAGCAGCTGAGTCCTACAAGTGACACCTGACCACCAGTAAGCATCATAGACACAGTCTATGTACACAACATACTAGAACTTTGTTCAATATCCTATCCCCAAACTGTTAGAAGTTCTGGTTGTATATTTGCCATTCCAGTATTTATGTTATGTTTTATTCTTAGTAATTCTTTACTACCATGGAAACTTTTCCTTAGTGGATCTTTGTATATATTAACTTATTTAAATACTATGCAAGTACTTTGAATTGATTATAGATTCATACATAAGATACACAACATTCTGACCTCTAAGTTGAACTCATGATTTGATTTGAGTTTTGGAATATTGTTTTGAAAAATTTAACTTAATTTTCATTAATATATAATTAATTTTCTGAATATTGTTTAATCATACTTTTTGTTTTATGATTCATACTGTAACTTTGACTTACAATCTACTTATGAGACATGGTATGATATTTTCTCCGTGTTTGTCTGGCAAGTGCAAGGTCCTGAGTTCAATCCCTGGTACCACAGGAAAAAAAAAATTTGTACTAATATTGTTTAGAGAAGATATCATGTCTACATATTGTCCTCTGAATAACTACTATGAAGACAACAATATTCATGGTATTAATTATTGTAACCATCCTACTAACTTGCTTTGAAACTATTTCATTGCTATTTTTTTTTCTCATTAAAATAATTCTCATTAAAATAATTTTTTTTCTCATTAAAATAATTAAAATAAAATAATTAAAATAATTTCTCATTAAAATAATAATTTTCTCATTAAAATAATAATAATTAAATAATTGGTGTTCCCTTTAGGTGTATGCAGTGATGAATAAAAATTGTAGAGGCAGGCCAGATGATGATGCAAATCCTCACAGGGACATAGACCAACTTATGTACCCAGATATCCTACTAACTTGCTTTGAAACTATTTCATTGCTATTTTTTTTTCTCATTAAAATAATTTAAAAAAAAGATTGTGCTGGTTTCACCTAGGAGTGTTGGACTCTCAAGACAGAACTAAGCAGTCAGTCATCCCACCATCCAAGTAGGTTGGCAGTCACTCAGTGGTTTTGTGGATGCTAAGTGCTCATTTGATGTATATTGATATGCTCCTCTCTTGTGGTTTTGACTGTTTATAGTGAACCTCTGATATGCCCTCAGATATGCAGCTCCATGGTGTGCTGCAAGTGTGATGTTTGATACCTACTTGTGAGGAAGCATCAGATGCTATCACATCGTTTATGGCAGATCACTCATAGTGGAAGTAGAGGAGTAAGCAGGGCCATACACCATTGTCATAGATAGAATGAGTGCATGAGACAGGGACTAACATTGTTTGACAAATGTCTCCAGAAGAGGTCTGGTTTACTGTTGGACAGCCAATCTGTGAGCATGAGGAAAGATTCTCAGTGAGGCAATGGAACCTGAATGATAATGTGATGAAATAGCTTGTAGGTGGACAAGAAAAAGGAGACCAGTAAAGGATAGGTTTTCTTGTGCATCCTTTCCAGTGAGAAGTTCCATCCCAAAGAGGCCATTCAAGCTGAATGGAAATCAAGGACTTCAGCGTTAAACAATGAAGTGACTGCAAACAAAAAAGGTAGGAAACATGGCCGGAGCAAAACCATGCACCAAAGAGACCATTCATTTAAACATCACTGAGATCCTGTTACATGCAACTGTAGGCCTCTGCTATAGCACTAAACAAGATCTCCCTTGATTTCAGTAGATGAAGATGGGATCCCTGTGAGTTTTTGTGACTTTAATTTTGCTCAGATATCCAGAAAAACAGGGAGTGGGAACATAGCCACTCCACATACCATGCATTTGTCCTGTGCTCCTTCCTGTGGCAGGAAAATCAATTTTGACATATTGTGTGTCCTGGGATTGCTTGTTGTAGCTCCAGTGACACTGTGGCAGGCAAGACTTCCTAAGCAGGAAGCACAGGAATCCTTGCATGGGAGCAGTTAATGTGGTTCAGTACTTTAGGATGATAGCATGTTTCCTTAATTGGTTCTGGCATACAAGTGGAATCAAAGCCAGTGGTGATGGAAAGGTCAGTTGTTCTTGCAGAAGGAACCATAAGCTGAATGTGTGGTTTTAGCATGGTGATATTGGTGTTCCCTTTAGGTGTATGCAGTGATGAATAAAAATTGTAGAGGCAGGCCAGATGATGATGCAAATCCTCACAGGGACATAGACCAACTTATGTACCCAGATATTTTTAGAGAACTGACAAAGAGCCTGTCTAATCTGGTATTGTCATGTTTCATCTACAGGCATCCTAATAAAGTCCAGTTTGACTATAAGGTCTCATGAGATGTAGACCCCTTTAGCCATGGGGAATCTTTTTTTAGGATACATAGTGAAGGAGAACAATTGGGCACCCTTGTCTTTTTTCCTGATGTTCACATGTATGCCAAGAGAGGTACAAGAAGAGACTCTTCTCAGTGGGTTTGGGTAAGCATCATGCTCACCACCATAGAAGGAGAGGCAGGGATTCTTTTGAATATCCATATTTCTACCTCCATGCATACCAACCATGGAGTTTCTCAAGGGTTCCATTAAAAGGAGAAATAATTATCTGACTGGAGTTGTTCTCGAAGTTCTGAAGAATCTAGCTAACAAAGCCAGTGGATTCTGCAAACACACACAGAGACCTTGGCTGTTCTCACATGTGCAGGTTTGAGGTGCTGTCAACCAGCCTGACATACCCCAATGTGTTTTTCATAGGGCTCTTAAACATGGAGTGAGACATACAACATACTCAGATGGATCCCCACAAACATCCAAGCCCTATGAGATCCTGCCATCTCCCCATGAATGTGTAGGTGATGGAGATGTCTTCCAGGCCCACGTCTTGATTTGATGGTCCTCAGGTTAGGAGAGTTGGAGGCATCAGGTCCCTCAGTCATGCTGCTGGCTATGAGAGGACGTGACATGAATGAGGTCACATGAAGTTTAAAGTGGTAAGCATTAAAGAAGTGATTATGACTGGTTTTTGTGTGTTTGTGCACCTCTGGCGAGGGAGCAGTAAGCATGGGAGAGAGTGCAGGTCCTCACAGGAGCTTCAACTCTGGGAACAAGACTTTTCCTGAGAATTGTGCCAGTATCCATGCTGCTTTTCAGTATCACTCAGTGATTTCTGTGGACATGGAAAAACTCACTGGCTTTATACCAGCACTCTTTTCTACATACTTTGTCCACTTTCTTTTCAGTGAGAGAGGGATGCTGAGAAGACTGTGGCTAGCAGCTCATACAATGGTCAGGTAACTATCAGAGTATTGTGCGTGTCAGATGCATATGCAGATGCATATGCATATGACATTTTATTATTTTCACTTGGGCACATATCTTTTGAAGGACTTGGCTAGTGTAGGATTCAGAGCTAATGTCATGTTCAGCTTGAAAGCATTTCTGTTCCCAGTATAGATTTTCCTGCTGGTGGCCAACTTCTGTTTCCCCCCTTGTTTGGCAAGTATGTTTCTCAGAGCCTTTTTGGTATTGTGATGGAGTAATCATATTCCTACAAGTAGATGTCATATGAATTTCATACTGGTCCTAGTAGAGGAAAAAGTGGGGAGGCAGTTCGTTGTCATATGGTGAGCTAGCTCATGGGTGCATAGGAAGAGTATGCTTATAGGATGATGTGATATTGTGCAGGTGGACACAGAAGAGGACAAGTTATAGGACAGGTTCTCTTGGATGTCTTTTCCATTGAGGGGTTTAGTGCTTTTGATAACCACATGAAGCTATGCTGTTCACTTCATCAGGATCCAGATAAGTAGAGTGTGGGCCTCTGTCATATCCTCAGACAGTAGTTATCCATGGGTTGAGGTAAGATGAAGGGATGCACATAAGTCATTGTAGCTGTGCTTGGCAACAGGTGCTCAGAAAAGCAACAACACCAGAACTGAGCCAGTCCAGTGACTGGCCAGTCCAGTTTGCTCCTAGTGTACAAGCAGGAAAAAGACTATCCAACGTTCCAAGTATCTTGGAATTGCTTGTTCCCTACTTCAGTGACATTGTGGTGGACAAGGTGCTCAGCAGAAAGCTTGGCAGGGGACTAGCTGATGAGGATTAAAACACAAAGGTGATAGTTTTTCCATTTTCCCCCTTAGACTGGTCTGTTATCATGGTGGAGTGAAAGTCTTTTATGTCAGTGTTAAATAAAGGGAAATGTCTCCCTGAGAAGACTGTACACTCAACTGCATGGTTGAAGCCTGGTAGTATTGCTGGTCTTTCCTTCAGGTAAGATTTCAGGCACATATTTTTTGCAAGGTCCCAAAGAAGCCTCTACCTAACCTGGGGTTGTTGCCATTCTTGACTATGAATGACGAACCTCTTGGTGAATTTTCCCTTTTTATTGAACAAGAGTATCACCTGCATATTGCAGGATATCTGCCCGGAGATCTCATGCATTTCATAATGTTCCCAGTAGGGAAATAAGAAGGTTAATCTGTCTCTATCATAGGGTAGGTCCCTGATATAGGGACTGTATCTGTTTAGCAAGTACGTCCTCATCATGCCCATTTACTATTGCACAATTGCATGACTAGTTCATGGGCAGATCAGACAAGTCCCATACTGGCAATGGACTCTACATGATAGAATGACAGAGATTATGCAGATGAACACCAAAAAAGGAGATCAGCCTGCCATGCAGGAAGCAAGTGAACCAATGTAGGTGATGAGGATTAATGTTTAGGATGACTGTGTTTCCTTCTGACTTTTTTTCTAGTATCCAGATGGAGTAAAAGCCTTCTGTGCCAATAGAGATGGCCAGTGAGAAATATAGGTGTGACTGCAGAGCAGACTGTATGCTGGGTTACTGTTATGGCATAGTTTCATTTGGCTTCATTTTTGTATGCACACAGTGATGAAGAAAAGATTGTTGAGGCCAGATTGCAGATAGTCAGGTAAGCCCTAATGTGAGCATAGCCTGCCTCATGGATCCTGATAATCCTTATCAAGAGTAAGAGGGAGCTTCTGTCTAACATGGTGTTTTGTCACCTGCTAAGGATCTGGTGATCAGGTTTTTTTGAGATTTACCACTTTTAGCCTTTGTGCCTCTTCCCTCTTTTTGGAGGGATGTTGGGATGGAGGGTACTTGGGCTCACTTCTCTCTGGCGGGGGTGCTGCTTGAAGCATGTGCCAATGGAGGTGAAACAAAAGCCTTCCTAGTACTGTGGGTAAGCTATCCATTTCATGTGGGTTGCCTGTCCCGTGATGTGTTTTCATGCTTGTGGTTTGGCAGGGGGAGGCATTCCTGTCAATAACCCAGGATTCTTCCACCATTGATATTGACTCTTGGAACATTTGCAGCTTGCCACTCAAGGGAGAAGGGCGTATCTTACCAGGCCTGTCCTTGGACTTCCTCAGGTAGTGAAGCAAATGAGTTTTGCAAACATAGTAACCTCCACATTCTCATCTGTGCTGGTGCATGGACACATGACTGAATCAGTATCCCCTGGTGTGTGTGTGTGTGTGTGTGTGTGTGTGTGTGTGTGTGTGTGTGTTTAAAATAGGGATCCTGATGTGAGAAAGAGCTACGCAAAGTGCTCAGTGTACTGCATATAATGCTAAATGTTGGGCCCAGGTCACTGACAAGGTCTAGCAAACTCTCTGTCCATGACAGTGAAGTCTATGCTAGACCTTTGCAGCTCCTTCCCTGATTTGAAGGTGGTCAGCTCAGAAAGGATGGAGTTCACAGGCATACACTGGCTATGAGGGGATACTTGCCATGGTAAGGTCACAAGAATGCCAGACCAGTAAGCATTGAAGGAGTGATTCCCTTCCGGTTTTTGTGCTTCTTGCAGCCCTGCCTGGGGACCAATAAGTACAGAAGGGTTTGCAGGTATTTACTTAGGGAAGTTTCACCTCTGGGGAATAGGACTATTCCTATGACAATCATCCGAGCATCCAGGTGGGTATCCTATGTCACTCACTGGTTTTTGTGGGCACCTAAATGCCCACAAATGCCTTATACTCATACCATTCTCTCCATGGTGTCTCCAGGTTCCCTGTAAGAGAGGACAGTGATGCTGAAGAGACTGGCTGAAACCTCCTGCAAGTATCAGGCAAAATAAAGGCACTAGTACCTTGTGAGAAGCATGTCTTCTTTCATATACTGGATATCAGCATCTTGTATGTAAGGAGACAGTCTCATGTTTTCTTGGTGTGCATTTCCTGAGGAACTTGGGCTAGTGTGTGACTCACATGTAACATCACATTCAATATCAGAGCCTTTTTTTGCTGGCATAGATATGACTATTGAAGGTAAACCTCCAATGTTATCCACTTTATTTGACAAATTGTGATGTTCAGTGTCACCTTGTTCTCCTGAGGAAGGCTCAGGTTGTGTTGTACTCTTGCCTGCAGAGCTCTTCCATTTCATTTGAGCCCCACTAGGAGGCAATAGGTCATTTTGTAGTATGAGTATCTGAGATAAGGATTGGAGCAATTTGTCTGACATTCCCTTTTGACCACCTGTTTCTTGTTACTTGCCTCTTCTATAGCATGGGAGAAGTCTGACAGAGTTGATGGACACTGAAGGATAGGACGGCATAGAGATCATTTAGGTGGATATGATAAAGGGGGCAGGAGAACAGGTTCTCTTGGGTGTGTTTTCCAGGAAGGGGCCCAGAACTCACTGTGAGGCGTGAAAAACACTGTCAAGCACCACCAGGATTCAGGAAAATTCAGAGATGCACTTCCATCAAGCAGGGCACATGGGATCTCTATGGATTTCAGTAAGTGATGGTGTGGCCCCAGTAGACCATTGTGGCTATGCTTTAGGTACAGTTGCCCAGAGAGGCCATGAAGGAGGAACAGAGTCATCTAGTGATCGTGAGTTTGCCATTGGTATGCAGGACAGCAAAGTGAGTGTAAAAGGTTGTTGAGATTCTTATTCCCTCGTCAGTTGGGCAGTAGGGCGGCCTGCCAAGTGGGAAGCCCATTCACTGCTGCAGGTGACCAGGTGATGATTGGTGATGCCTGGTGGTAGTGTTCCTCTGGGACTGGTTCTGGAATCCAGATAGTGTGAAACATTGTTGTGGAAGTGGTGAAGATCAATGCAGAGGCACGGTGTTCTGGCAGACTACATTACCATATTTTGAATACTACGGTTTTACTGTTGTGTTGTTGCCCTCCCCCAGGAATAAGCAGCAATGAGCAGAAGTTTGTTGACACAAGATTGCAGATGGTCTCAAAAGTTCAAATGTGGGTGTCTCCCAGTATACTGAATCTCTGTTCCTTATCAAGGTCAAAAGAAGACTCTATCTGACTCAGCATTATCATGTTTTATCACCAGGTATTCTGCTAAGGGCCTGACTGGTGGTCAAGTTTGTGAGATGTTAGTACCTTCAGCCATGGTACAGCTTTTCTTTATGGGTATACATCGGAGGGCTCTTGGAACCCTTCTCTTTTACAACCATTGGACACGTGGACCAACAAAATAGAACAAGAGACTACTCAGTGGCTACTGGGCAGCATTCCATTTTCATGTATGAATTTTCAAGCTGGTCACCCTGAATAGAGAGGCAGGGATTCTTTTAATACCCAAATTTCCACTGCTATGGCTAGAGAACTTGTGCAGAACTTGTGCAGATTTATGTTCAAGGAAGAAAGCATTTCTTACCAGGCATTGTCTTTGGAATTCTAAGTACCCAGGTCTGGAATCTATTGGGCTTGGCAAACAAACACTATGACCTCTGCAATTCTCACAGGTGCTAATGCAAGGATTGTGCACTAAATTAGTATTTACCAATGTGCTTTTCACAGGGATCCTGATATCAGAGTAAACTGATATCATAACATACTGAGCAGATTCCAAAAGACATCCAGGTAATGAGCTTGAACCTAGACCACCAACGAGGCCCCAGACTAAATGACTGAGGAGGTTCTGAGCATTCCCAGTCCACTTGTTGCTTTGCAGGTGCCCTGCCTTTCCATACAGAGCAACAAGTATAGAGAGCCACTGAAGCTGGAAAATCAGTCAAAGGTATGTAGGCAGGACTAGGTCTCAGGGCCCAAAGCAAACAAGCTACCTCAGTCCGTAGAGAAGCATCCTGCCTGGTTAATGTCAGTTACTAGTCACTAGGCAATCTTGTGTCACGTGTTACTAACTTTGCAAAAGGTATAAATAAATGTAGGTTTCATTGTGCTGGGATGTGAGTCTTGCCCATAGACTACCGACTACCTAGCCCAGCTTTTGCCTTCTTGTCTATCTTTCTCATTCCTGTTGCCATGTCTCCCTGGGTAAAACCACTCACTGTAAAGAATAGTGGATTCCTACAAACAAGCATAAAAAATGCACTGTCTACCAGCTCAGGAAGATGGTGTCCTCCCTCATGTACATTAGTGGCTGTGAGGTGATATTGTGTATATATGAAGTCAATGGGATGCCGAATTAGAAAGTGTGAAACCAGGATTCTTGTGGTGCTTGATGAGACCCTGTCTGGCAGCAGTAAGCATAGGAGACACTGTAGAAGTCCATTTCAGAGATATAGGATTTTGAGGATAGGATTATTTCCTTAGCAATCATCCCTGCATCCAGAAAGGTCTCTAGTGTTACTTGGTGTTTACTGTGGGCACACATGTACACACATACATACACATGTACACATGCAGAGATGCAGTCACACACATGCATGCAAACAGATACACACATGCACACACAAACACACACATAGTCACATATACATGTACACACATTTCTATTGAGCTGAAATCATCCCACTAAGCCTCATCTCTTGAAGTTTACACTGCTCCTTAAAATGGCCATGTTGGGAACCAGATCTTCATGAAGTGGAGCTTTGGGTACATTTAGGAGCCAAAGCAAGCAACTATGTAGGTATTTTTTTGATATTCATTTTTTAAAAATTAAAACACATGAATTTCTCTTTCAGTTGTACAGAACCTAATCATATAATTTCTAGTTTTAAATGGTTTTTCAAAATATTTTAGCAATATAATCTTGTTATTATTTGTAGGTATATATCTGCACCAAGCCACATCTCTAAAGTGTTCTTATGGCACTGTGCTTCCATTTTCATGTCTTTGCAATATTGTGTGAATATTTTGTAATTTTAACCCTAATAGACAAAGCTGCTTTTACTTTTACTTTATATGCAAACACATGCAAACAAACATACACAACACACATACCTGCATATGCACACACAAACATATACACATATACATGTATATCACATATACATAACACACATGATATGCACATACACAAAAATGCAATATACATCTATATGCACATCCACACACAAGACACACAAAGTACTCACACATATGCAGACATACAACACACTGATACACAGACACATGTGCAGATGCACAAAATGTAAATATGGATACACAGACAAGGACATGTGCACACACAAGTACACAACACACATACACATACAAACACATACATGTTCGCATAAACATATACACACATAAGAACCCAGAGAAATATGCATTAACACAAACATGCAAGCACCATACACATTCACAAACATACACATGCACACACATGAATATACACATTTACCTTCATATATGCATACACATGCCCGCACATATGTATATGCAAATGCACATACATATACAAACCCATTCACACACAGGCACATACACTGACACACACATTCACACACATATGCAGATATACATATAAACATGCACAAAATACACATACACAAACACCTATGCACACACCCATATGTACATAAATACACATATGTTTGTATATATATATATATATATATATATATATATATATATATATGCATATGTATTCCAACATAGACCCATCCATCCATATATATATACACATACAGAGAGAGGCACACAAGCATTCACATTCATATACAAACTCACACTCATTAATATACACATATACACATGCACATACACATACTGATACATACATACATGCACACATTCAAACGCATGTTTATGCACACACATTTTCATAAACTTACACATGTACCTGTAATATACATTCACATGTGCATGCATAGAACCATACACATACTCATGAACGTATACACAAACACAACTGCACACATGAACATATGTATAGCTATAATACACATTCAATATATACACATGTTCATACATCTGTACACAAATACATGTTGAGACACATTTGTATCTTGGGCACCCTGGGGAGAACAGCGGTGGAAATGGCAAAAAGATAAACAACAAACAACAGGACCACAAGACAAAAGCTGGGGCAAGTAGTAGCCCATTGCCCGATTGGCCAATGACCTCCAGAACAACAGTAGGGGTATTTATTTATACCTTTGCGAAGTATCATAGGACACAAGATTGCCTAGTGATTAATAGCTGACATTGACCAGGGGGGATGCTTTTCTTAGGATTGAGATATCTTGGCTGCTTTAGGCATTGAGATTTTGTCCTGCCCTCCCACATATGATCAATTTTCAGCTTTAGGCAATCCCAACAAATACATACACATGCACAGACACATACATATGCATTTATAGCACACATGCATATACATGCACACACATATCCATATTCACCTATATTACTCCTGCATACACATACACATGAACATACACATGCAGATATACAAACATGCACTATACACACAAAGTCATACACATGCATACATAAAACATACAGGCACACATATATAGGCACATGCATATACATACACAGACATATGCACACATATACAGTTACAATTCACTTGTGTACAAATACAAATTCACATATACACACATATACACAATCCACACCCACAATACATCCACACATGCATACACATGAAATACCCACACACATACACAAGTACATGCACACACACAAACAGATGCATGTATAAATACACACATATATAATCACATACACATAAACATACATGCACACACTTATCCATACTTATGCGAATACATACACACATATACGCACAGATATTTATATACACCTGCAGATAGGCACACACATGCACATTCCCACAATACACACACATACACACATACACACATTAATATACAAATACACACAACCATGCAAATACATATATGCAGATACAAAGGCACACATATACTCCTACACACATAAATGTACACAACACATGCAAATACACATACACATATGTGTACACATATATACATACATAGAAAGACACATGTGTTCTTATTGCGCTGAAATAATCAAACTATGCCCCATCTCTTGAAGAATATACTACTCTTTGAAATGTTCATGCCTGAGACCAGACCTTCATGCACTGAAGCTTTGGGGAAAATTAGGAGCTTTTGCAAGCAAGTATGTAACTCCTGCTTTAGAGAGCCCTAAGTAATACACCAGCAGATTTTGTTCATTGAGAGATGTTCTGTCATTTTACATTCTTACTAGCATAGTATATGAGTTTCTCTGAATTCTTGCCAACACTCATTATTGTCATTTTAAGTATTCCAATGGATATTTTATTGTGGTATTTCCATCCATACTGGCTACTGATGTTGAGTATCTTTTCATGTGCTGTTTTATTTTTTAAGTCTTTTATTTGACGATTTTTAGAAGTTTAGTAGTATCTATATTGTGTTACTAATGAGGTCAAAGTTACAAGGTCTAGCTCAAAACAAATTAGCTAGGTTTAAACAGAAAATTTTGGTTAAATATGCACTAACTCTGTTCAGTGCTCTGATAGGCTCTTGATCTTGGCTGTTATCAGTACATGGATGGATAAATTAAAGGGTATGCCTTGGTGACTTCACATAGCATTTCAAGAAAAGTATAGTTTATCACTAATAGTTGTTTTTTAAGAGCAAGAACATGTTTAAATAATACATGCTGATTTAAAACATGTTTGAACCAAAAAATAATACAAAGTCGGGTGTGGTGGTGCACACCTGTAATCCTAGCACTTGGGAGGCTGAGGCAGGAGGATCAGTGCAAGTTCGAGACCAGCCTGGGCTACAAAAGGGAGCTCAAGGCCAGCCTGAACTGCATAGCAAGACCCTGTCTCAAACACACACACACACACACACACACACACACACACACACACACACACACACACAGAGAGACATAGCTCCTTTCTTAATTCCTAGCACTGCAGATTGTAGTATACAAATTTGAGGCCAGCCTTATTTCCACAGTCTGTCCACTTTTGTTTCTGCCTAGATTGGAAACAATAATCAAAATCTATTTTAGTTTTTGTCATAAAAATTTCAAATGCGTAGAAAAATATCTAGATTGATTATCTGCTAATGTTTTCCATATTAATTACCCTTTCTGTGCATATCTACACGTATACATGTATATTTTCCTCTATAAGGATTTGTTTCCTAAAAATAATATTTACCTAAGTATAAGAACAATAACTGCTTACTATCCCCTAGTACCATTCTTTATGTAAATTTTCTCAGTTGTTCTTTCCTCCCACATTCTCCTTTGTGGCCTTTATTTTTATTTTTATTTTTTTGTGGTACCGGAGATTGAATTCCGGACCTTGTACTTGCCAGGCAAGTGCTTATGCTACTGAGCTATCTCCTCAGCCCTCCTTTGTGGCCTTTAACACATAAGAAAATCAAGCAAAAACTAAAGAAAATCTAATTAAGATTCACACATTGTATTTAGTGTTACTATATTGATTAGCTAGCATTGTACACTGATTAGCTAGTTTAAGTAGGAGGATCACTGTGAATTCAAGGCCAACTTGGGCTACATAGTAAGTTCAAGGTCAGCCCAAAATACATAGCAAGATCCTGTTTTTTAAAAAAAGAAATAAAAGGAAAGTAAGGTAAACTCTATGTCAGGAAAAAAAATGATATAGTATTCATGGAGGTACATCTTAGCTAAATTATTTAACTTCCAGGAAAACTATTTCAAAACCATTTGTCATCTGTGGAGGATTGTTGCATCACCACTTCTGCCAATAAACAATTAAAGAGGAAATTTAAGCATTTGTTTTGCCTTTTTGGAGAACCTGCAGTTGGCCCTCAGTTAATAAAGGAAAGCTATGTGGTCTATGGATAGTAGAAAGGATGGTGGCATTATGGGCTGGCCAGAGTCATCCAGGAATTTCTTCAAGTAGCAACATCATATTGTGTTTATATTTAGTCTGATTTTTGAAAGAAATAAAACTCTATCAAGTTTAAATATCTGCTGTTTTGAATTTGTTATTGAGGAGTAAGCCACTTTTCCAGTGTATTTCATAAGTCCTGCTGATTAACAGCCAGAATGCCTAAGTTTGAATCCAGTCTTTGTCACTAAGTTTTGCAACCATGATCAAGTTACTTAAACTTTCCTTACCGATTTAGTTTCACTTGAAAAATAATATAACCATTTTGTTAGATTATTATTGGGATGAGGATTATTTAGTTCGATATTACACTATTTACAGTGCCTAGAACATAGTAAATACAACACATTATAGTAAAACATTGTTACTATGAGTTTTACTCATGCTTTTCTTTCTTTCTTTCTTTCTTTCTTTCTTTCTTTCTTTCTTTCTCTCTCTCTCTCTCTCTCTCTCTCTCTCTCTCTTTCTTTTTGGTATTTGGTACAGGGTCAATAGTCTTTCACTACATAGATTGGACTCATAGTAATTGTCTTGTTATCAGCCTCCCAAGTGTTAGGATTACAGGTGCACACCACCACACCCAGTCTCAGTCACCATCTCAGTACACCCCGGGGCTGGGGCTAACATAGCAAGCCAGGGATAGACACCCTAGCCATGCATTCACCAAAGCAGATGCTTTAATTACTCATGGATTTCTAGACTTCTTTTTGATGGTTGTTAACAAGATTTATTTACACTTTCAGGAAGTTAAAATACACAGTAAATCTTAACATTTATGTACTGCTTTACAAACTAGTTTCCCCAACCATACTACTATCTGTCATTACTGTTATACTTTATTAAATGAAGAGACTGAAGATGTGAGAATTTAGTGTCTTGTCTAAAGTTACTATTGATTGATTGATTGGTTGGTTGTCTTTTTTGAGGCAAGATTTCACTCTAAAGTTTGCACCAGCCTTGAACTCACTTTGCAGCCTAGGTTTGCTTTGAACTTGCAGCAATTCTCCTGCCTCAGCTCCCAAGTGTCATTATATCTGGTCTTTAATGTTACAATTTTAAACGATAGATTCAGAACTTCTTAAAATTTATTTAACAATCTAGAGTACTATTGTGGTGACTAGTTGTAGTAAAGACAACATAGGAAATGAACATATTTCATCTTTGTTTAGGTGATCCTTTTGACAAAATTTTTTTACATTTTCTCTGGAATACCGTGCCCTTTCCTTTCGGAGCCAGTGCCACTCTCTAATATAGCTAAAATATTTCCTTAGACTTCTAGTACTGGGGAAATCTGGGGTTTGATTACTACTGTTTTTGTTATGCCTCCTTTCATAAATGAATTCAAGAATACTCCATTGTTTTAAAGACATGTGCAGCTCCATCCAATCTAAATGTTAAAGTTTATACTTCTTTTGTATCAAATTGAGTGCCAGGAAGAGAGTTTTTTTTTGATCCATACTCTTTTTACTCAGTAGACCTAGGTAGAATGTTGTTTTTCTGAGTTATATTATAAGATATTCTTCCTCTTTTGAATTCCTATATCCTGAAGAACTTCTGTTGCAACTGATTTAGTTCCTTTTTATGCCATGGCATTATTGGCCATTTATATTTTTGCTTAAGTTTCTCCTATGGTTTGAATGTGTCTCTCAAAAGTTGAAAAATTAACCCCTAAATTCACTTTTAATGGAATTTGGGATTTAATGGGATCATTGGGAGATAATTAAATTCAGATAGATAGGGATGATGGTTAATGTTGTCATATGGATTGGTATGACAGCCTCCTTGTGGATTAGTACAGCACAGTTCTGGGTGGATCTGTGTAGGCCACAGTGGCAGGACCTCGGAAGCTGCACTTCATTCCCCACCCTCCCTCTGCGGCTGTTCCTCTGTGCTGTTTCCCAGCCACCACAAAGCAAGCAGCTTTGTTTCACTATGTCCTTTTGTCTTTGGAACCAGCTGAACATAGACTGAAATCTCTAAAATGTCAGTCAAATTAAACCTCTTCTTTTCAGTTGAAAGTGTCAGGTATTTCATACTCGCAACAGGACAGCTGACCAATGCAATTAGTGTGCTTGCTCTGTCTGGTCATATAACATTCTCCACTGCATTCTGATGCAATAAAAATGCTCTTCACCATACACTAGATGCCAGGTTTTTGGAATCCACCATAGTGATTCAAATAAACTATTCTTTATGTTTCCCAATCTTGAACATTTTTTTATGCCAATGGAAAGATCAAACAGCCTCCAACCTTTTGCTGACTTTTAAAAAATTGTCAAGGACAACTCACATATTTGTAATTGTTTTAAAAAAGACCAATTCACATCACTTTCACTACTTCAGACAGCAATTGCTCATTCAAACCCAAAATTAATTTCTTTCTTTCTTTCCTTCCTTCTTTCTTTCTTTCTTTCTTTCCTTCCTTCTTTCTTTCTTTTCTTTCCTTTTTTTTTTTTTTTTTCAGGACCGGAGTTTGAACTCATGATCTTGCACTTACCAGGCAGGCCCTTGTGCCACGGAGCTACCTCCCCAGCATCCAAACCCAAAATTTCTAATCTTCCAGAAACTTCTCTTGCTGTGTCCAGTGACACTCTCAAGATTCTCGGGGTGAGGGACAGAAGTGGGTGAAGAAATAAAGACAAGAGTAAGAAAGCTGAGGTCAAGTGGTGCTGTCTCTGGAAAAGGAATTAGGGCTGGGAAGATAGCTCAGTAGAATAAGTGCCTGCCTGGCAAGCTCAAGATCCTGAGTTCAATCTCTGGTATCACAAAAACAACACCAAAAAAGATCACAGCACATTGATTTATACATTGGGCAGGCTGATGCCAGGTGACACTCCTGTGCCTAGCAACCTGTTTTCCCAGGTGTTTGGTGGGCTGGCGTAACTTGTTCATGTGGCTCACCTCCCGCACACTTTGTTCTCTGCACTTTTCTTTCGAGCCGCACGTGGTGTATCTTCAGCCTCAGCTGCTCCCCACGCCCTCTCAGGTCACGGAGACTGTACTATAAAGCGTTATAAAACTGAGTAGGAAATGTCATGAGCATGGAAAGGAAATTCCAAAGGGCAAATATGAACCGTTTACAGCTTTACTCCCTAGGATTTTGCAGTACCTTCCCAGACGCTGGCTGCGACCTCAATTAGAACACAGGCTACTTTAGAACACGTTAGATTCACAGTTTACCGCAGGCAGTTTTAGAAGAAATATTGGGTGTCTGAGGGCCACTGTAAGTTGTTAACGACATCAGCATCTTCTAGCTTTTTTTTTTTTTTTTTTTTTTTTTTTTTTTTTTGTCTTTTTGAGACATGGTCTTGCTATGCAGTTCAGGCTGGCCTTGAGCTCACTTTTGTAGTCCAGGCTGGTCTCGAACTCACACCAATCCTCCTGCCTCAGCCTCCCAAGTGCTGGGATTACAGGCGTGAGCCACCACGCCCGGCTACATCTTCTAGCTTTTAAGGTATGTGCCCACATTTTCTTATTTAGGATAGGAAGGCGCTGGTTCCTATAGAAAGGGCAGAATGAGACCAAGCGCTCTCATTTTTCTTAAACATGGCAGTACTGCACTTGAAGAAATAGAGGCTATATGAATGAAAAGGAAAGCTAAAGTGAGAAAATGAGTTGAATTAGGTGTTGCAGTGCAGTTAGGATGTTGGCTTTGGGTACACTCAGAGACTCATACAGGACAAAGTTTTAATGGGGCTGTCCCCAATGATCTAGTCCACAGCGGCACGCCCACCAGCCGCCCGCCTGCCTCAGTCAGCGCGGAAGCCAAGGCGGAGCGGCTGTCACTCTTTATTAGTGTACATCCCTTCGCTTGTACAACCGCAGGCCGGGCGGCCGCCACGCACCGTTCTCTCCACAGCCCACATGGACGCGCGGAATCCTGGCACTTGTAGTCTGCTCGTCGCATGTCTCATGCCACCAGGAGCAGAGAGGACTAAATTTCCCAGAATGCAAAGAGGAAAAGGGGCGGGGGGCGCCTTGAGGGCGTCGCTGTTTCCTAGCGCCCGGATCTCGCCTAGTAACCTGGTGCCTAGGTTCCGGAAAGCCGCGGGGTGGGTCCGCCCCCGGAGCCCTGGCTGGAGGAGGAGCTTGTCTCTTGGAACCCCAATGAGAAAACCCGTATCCTAGTGGGGTGGTGGGGAAGGGAGGGCCGAGGACTTAGCTCGCCTGTGCGGGATCCTGACGCGCCCCCGGGCACCAGAGGTTAGAGGTTGAGAGAGCCGGGATGCTCTGTGGGAGAGGCAAGGTCGGGAGTGGGAGGAGTGCGGGGCGGAGCGTCCCGGGAGGAGAGTGTGTTGCTGTCCCTCGTGATCCCACGGGCGACTCCGCGACCTGCTAGACGAAGGCCGGACTAGAGAGCCCACGAAACCCAAAGCCGACGAAAGCCTTCCTGGAGAGACAGACACACGATTTTGGCCATTTGTTAATTATTTACAGTAATTTTTGCAGTAATTATTTACAGTAATATATACATCTGGAGCGTTTGTAGGTAGTTCTCTTCTCCCCATGCATTGGTGCTGGTGTCCTCCGATTCAGAAAATCTTTTGTGATGCTTGCGATTGGAGTTGCTGATTAGAAAGAGCTGCTAAGTTCCTTATGGTTTTCTAGGGGAAGAGAAGGTTCAGAAAGAATATGAATGTTAAATACTGACATGATAGTTAATTAGAGCATCTAAAAAAAAAAAATGACCGTTGCATATTCTCCCTGGCTTAATGGGGAAACAGCAAGTGTTATTTCGAATCAGATCAGCAACTACTAGCCCGCAGCGTTGAGTGTATTTGACATCATTAAAGATATGGATCAGAAAGGAATAAGGAGGAGTAGTTGACAATTTTACAAAACTTGGTTTAGTTAGGGGACGACTTTCTTGGACTGGGTGACTTATCAAAAAAAAAAAAAAATCTGTTTCTCTTTTCTTGCTCTCACAACCTGGATATAGACTCAGTTTTGCAGCCAAGGAAGGTGATGGCCAAGCTTACTCGGGCTGCCTGTCAAATCAAAACTGTCACAGAATAAATCCTGCTGCCTGCTGCGAAGCCCCCAACCACTACAAACTTAGTGAGAAAACTGGGTGATCAGTGACTGGATATGCAGATCGTTGGTTTAGAAGGCGGGGTGACCCCCCCGAGAGCCTCTCCCGGGGATCCAAGTCCGCAGGTGCCGTAAGGCGGGCGCGCACGGGTTCCGGCGTCCCCGAAGCCGCCGCGCCCGGGGAGGAAGCGGGGCGACTGGCTAGGTCTGGCGGCCGTGCTTCGGCAGCGGAGCCTCGTCTCCCGCGGCGGCGGCGGCGGCGGCGGCGGATGATGCTGGCAGCCGGCGCGCTGCGCTCTGCCTGTGCGTCGCCGCGGAAATCAGCGCTGGGCGCTGCACGCTGAGCCCCTGCAGGTCCGCCGCAGCCCGAGCCCGGGCGAGCACAGAGCCAACGCAGGGGGGCCGGGGCGCCAGTGGGGTCGGCTTATCATGGCGGATCGGACGGCTCCAGGCTGCCAGCTCAGGCTGGAGTGGGTGTACGGGTACCGGGGTCACCAGTGCCGCAACAACCTGTACTATACGGCCGGCAAGGAGGTGGTCTACTTTGTGGCTGGGGTTGGGGTGGTTTACAACACCCGCGAGCACAGCCAAAAATTCTTCTTGGGACACAACGACGACATTATCAGGTAAGGGGGTGAAGTGGGGCAGCGGGAAGGCTGGGTGTGGAGCATGGAAGGGTGGGAGAAAGAATGACCAGCCAGGCTTTCCCAGGGTCAGATGGGGAGCCCCACGGAATAAAAGATCCTCTCTGGACATGCATGGAATAATGGAAGGGCTGCTGGTTGTGGGCTAGGGCAGAAACAGGGTGTGTGTGTGTGTGTGGGGGGGTGCAGGTGGGGAGAGAGGAGCGCCTTTTCTGTTTATCCCTCCGGAAGGCTTCCCCATCTCTACAGAGTTGAGTGTTCTGATGCATTTTAGGTGTTCATTTCTGCTACAAGTGGAAGGACTGGGTAACTATCACATACTTCTTCCTACCCTAACTAGGTAAACACAGGATGAACTGTAGGTATCATCTTCGGGAGGCTGCTCAGCAGGTTCCTCAGAAAGCAAGAGGATGTTTTTTTTTTTAATTGAAAAGAAATTTTGTAATTTGGAATCTTTATTCAAAATGCTTCAGACCTGGGAAATTTCTGCATTGGGTGGAGAGTTTCTTCCTTGATGTTTCATTTGGCAGTCTTTTAATGCTAAAAGCATATTCACACACTAAATGGATGTTTGTAAAGCATCATTGAGATTATAAAAGGCTCGGAACTGCTAGACCACAAAATCCTGCCAACCTGCCCACAGGATGGTCAACAGTTAGTAGTGGCTGGTCCATAGAAAGCGGAAGTCCACTGGGTGAACAGCCATGTTAGGAGTTCTCTCTCTTAAACCAAAGAGGGCATATTTTGATTTTTGGTCCTTTTCTGTCCGATCTGGACCAGACACATTTTCTCCCAGCTCATCTCAGCTTTTCTATGGACCAAACAAGGTGTGGTCCAGATGCAGTTCACAAAACATCCCTTTGGGCTCTAGGCAGTTAAGATTTCCATGGCATGGGAGCCTCCACTTAGACAGAAGATGACTTGCTCAGGATGGGCTACAACAGCCAGGTACTATTTACATCTTCCAAACTTGTGTATTTCACTGATGCAAAACAACTTCCTTTACATTTTCAGAATATTGCCACTTTAGCCTTTCACAGTGAAATAAGTGATTAAGTGGTATAATGTCAGTAGTCCTTTAATTTCTCAGTGGGGAGAGTTTATATACAAACATATGTGCATATACATATTAATATGTAAACTTTTTACTTTTAGATGAAGATTTTAAATGCTTGGAGCTGTATTGCTTTCAAGATTTGGTGGAACTGGGGCCAGGGAGATAGCTCTGTGCAGGTCATGAGTTTGAACCCCGGTCCCGCAAAAAAAAAAAAAAAAAAAAAAAAAAAAGAAAAAAGAAAAAAAGAAAGAAAGAAAGCCTAAGATTTGGTGGAACTGACATGTAAAATTTTCTTCACATTGCATTAGGCAAAACAGCATTTTCCTTCCTTCCATGACATGGTAATGGTTGTGATTGGGGCACCCTTACTCAGTTCTGTCCTGCAGGTTTTGCTTCTTTAATTGCCAGAATAGTTATTATAGTTACAGGTACAGATGATTAACAGTGACACATGAAAAGGTTAGATGTTTAAAATTTTAAAACCGTTATGTTTTTGCACTGTCTGTCTTAAGGCAGTGCTTTCCATTACGACAGCAAAATAAGATGTAGTCCTTTGGGAGAAGGGAGAAAATGGCAATTAAACAGAAAATTCCCTGGGGTTAAAGAATATTAACATGACAGCTCACTGAACTACTTTGAGGATTTGAACTCTTAATCATATTTTTTTCTGGAATAGAAGAAAAATGAACTGTTGGAAATGAAAATGGGAAAAGGGTGGAGTTGCAGCAAACGGTTGTGATGCCCAGCAGCTGGGCCAGAGGGGCTGCAGTGACATCTGGCCTGTGTGCTCAAACACTCAGATTGAAGAAAAGATGCGAGAAGTCATGTGCAGGATTAGGTTTGTGGGGAACCCTAATTGACAAAGAGAAAAAGAACAGTTTTTCTTCTGATGTATTTATTCAGGTGGTTGCGTTGAGTAGTGACATAATGGTCTGCTTTCAGAAAAAAAGATAATTTCTTCACAATATTTGTTTTGCTCTAAACATGTACAGGTGAGCAGAACACTCTAACCTGTGTTTGCAAAGTGGGAATGAAATTAAGTTTAGTGGACTAAAGAACACAAATCATAGGTCCTTATGCAATTAAAACCTATGAAGTAGGAATGTTTATGCTGTTATTACCCTTTATACTGTGTATAGTGAAGGAAATACACAAACCCCAATACACAATCTTATCTTTATCCTTCCATTTCAATTCATTTCTCTATATCCCAGTATAATACTGTTTTTTTTTTTTTTTCCGCCTGAAATGTTGAAGTTTGTTACTGGATGGGGAAGAGCATAACAGAGGTCTTAGTACAAAAATACTGTGTCTTGAATCATTACATGAACATTAACACTTCAAACTTCTGATTCTGTCAAATGAGATCATCCAAGTAACTACCTATTTTATACTTAGCTTTTGCATTGTTTTGAAGGATACATTCATGTGCACACATTTCCTACTGTTTTGCCTTTGTGTAGGATATCTACAGTATTAGCTAGGAAGTAGCCCAACAACTATTGATAACATACTTCATTTGATAAAACTATGTGCTCCCTGGTATCATGATGAACCTTAATAATGATGTAGGGTTTGGCAGAGCTCATTAGAGTTTAGCATATGTGTCCTCTTGTTCTGACTGGCTGTTGGAGTCAGGTTTTTAAAAATACTTGTATATGGGGCATAATGCGATTTATTGGATGTAGAAGCTTAGTGTTATTCTCTTGAATGATTGCCTCCCAATGCACATAACAGATTAGAGAATGATGCCATATTTTAGCCCTGGTGACACTGTAATGGAATAAATAAATACCTAGAACAACATTTGCTCTAGAGCTAAGACCATGGCGTGAATACAATGATCATAATAGGAACTAGATCAACTGCTAACATGATTTCTACTGCAAGTAGCCAAACATGGCATAGCGAGGCAGTAAGTGACAGAAAAGGTCAGGAACGCGTTTGCTGTTTCACCTCCCTTCCATTTTTTACGGTGATTCCATTTGAGACATTGATGTCCTCATCTGAGTCTCTGTCTTGGTTTTGGAGAGTTCTTTGTTGTATTTTCTTTCCTATATTTTGGCTCTCTACTGCCAGAGAGGATTCTATACTCTGTTGCTTTAAGAAAGAGTGTACTGACTTTGACATCACATGCACATGGATGGGTATGAATCCCACTCTATTTATTGGAAGTGTGTGACCTCTCACAGTCTTAAATGTGGAACAGGGTGACCGTGTCTAAATTGTGGAGTTTTTGTGAGTATTAGGTGTATTCCAAGGATTTAGTGTACTAAAGCACCTGGCTCTTAGGTGGTGCTTAGTAAGTGTTCTTAGTTCCAGTAGTGGTATTTGTATTTAATTAAATATTAGCCAGAACATAAAACAATGATTCCTCATTTTTTGCAAGCAGAAGTCCAGACCTTTACCTTTCCATCTTCTCAGGCCCTATTTTACCATTCTATCTTTATTTTCGATTTAAAAAAATTATAAATTGTTTGTTTCCCACCTATCATATAATACAGTTGTTTGAGTCTTCTCTTCCTTCATGGTGTCTTTCCTTTGAGCCTTCTTCCTCTATTTAGCTCAGATCTGCTACCAGTTGGACAACTTTCTCACCAGTAAAATAGCTTCCTGCTCATAAAATGGGGTTTATGGGTGTCCACTTTATAGCTTATCGTAGAGATTACATACAAGGCTCTGTCCCAAGGAGCTGTTTGCATCCATATCATGCA
This sequence comes from Myocastor coypus, assembly GCA_004027025.1. Lineage (NCBI taxonomy): Eukaryota > Metazoa > Chordata > Mammalia > Rodentia > Myocastoridae > Myocastor > Myocastor coypus. The sequence goes on along the minus strand of PVJA010003398.1, from coordinate 64,061 downwards.
AGGCCTCCCTGCTTCTTTCTCACTTTTGCCTTGAAACCTTTCATCATCCTCAGACCAAGAAGGAGATGCCAAGAAGTCTCAGTTCTTTTGTGACTAGTGCTGCTCATTTACATGAGTCTAGTGCTGTTCTCAGGCTGAATATTTCCATTTGTAAATGAATATGAACTCAATGCTGGGAGTGAAACTTAGTATGAGCAGAGCTCATATATTTTTCGAGTACTGGAATCAGAACTCAACGTGTATACACATTTGTCTCATCTATCCTTTCAACTGCCTTGTGAAGGAAGTCATGGTGCTGATCCAGCCTGCTCTTTTTTATATATTATGGCCAGCTCAGCCTGCCCTGGGGGTGAGGCTGGCACAGCACGTGGTGCCGGGGATCGAACCACAGTTCTTGTGGTTGCCTAAGCTTTCCTAAGCAGGTGCTTTAGACCGCTGAACCATCTCACTGCTCCCCACCCCCCATCCTGCTTTTGAGGGGCCTGATGCTGAGAGTGTTTCAGGGTCTTCCCCCTGGTCAATATCTTTTTTTTTGAGATGGAAATGGGTTTATTCTACAGCTGGCATGTGACACAGCATAGCTACCCAGGCAGGCCCCTCCCCTAGTTAAGCCCTCACAAAAATACAAACTCGGCTGGGTGTGGCAGTGCACACCTCTGCTCCCAGCACTTTCAAGGCTGAGGTAGGAGGACAGTTGCCGTGAGTTCAAAGCCAGCCTGAACAGCATAACAAGACCCTGTCTCAAAAAGTTCAGCTCAGAAATCATCTTAAAATAATCAGCCACAGTCATCCCCCTGGTCAATATCTAGCTGACTGTAAACTGAGAACTGGAATCCAGTCCATCTGATTCCAAAAACCAACACGATTGCTTGGGAAGCTACCACCACTTACTTTTTTCAGTCATGATGCTTCCTATTACTGAGCCTGTTCCAAAAAGAATTCAGTAAGTTTTTTCCTTTGTAACTCTGTCATCTGTCAGTCTATAAATCCTGTGTTTTATTCAGGAGTACTTGAAGCAGATTTCTAGAACTCAATCTAGTAATAGAATCATGTTTAGGTTCACTTTAGGAATATCACTAACTTTGACATAATGACCAGAAACAATAATTGACTGGAAGTATTTACATTAAAAAATTTAAAACCAGAGCTCTGACATGGCTAAAGTAATCTGGTGTTGCTGATGTAACCAAGTTTGTTGGATTTGAAGAAAGGCATCTATTAGCCATGGTTGACCTTGGAGCATTGGATAAAGAGGTAACAGGATGACCTAATAATATGATTTTACATTTGTTTAATTCCTTGGTCAGGTTGAGTAAAGGAAACATGGAAGTAATTATAAAGAATTCAGCTCATATTGAGTGCTTGCTTTCTACTACACACTTTATGTATATGTTTTCTCAATGAATTTTTCTTTCCTCAACCTGAGTTATCTCCTTTTACAGGTATGGTTTTGAGAGGGATCTATATCTAATCAAAGTTGTCAAATGGCACCATCGCACTGCTCACTGAATCTTACTCATCTATACACTGGCAAGGTCATGAAGCAAAAGCTTTTGATGAAAGCTTATGGTCTGTTAATAAAATTCTAAATTATTATTAATACATTATAGTCTATTTTTGTTAAGATTTATCTGTTATCTAAGGTTGGATATTTTATTCATTCTTATTGGGTTGTTCATTAAATATTCATGTTACATAGGTGTGGCAGGTGGGTAGAGTGCAGCTGTGAACACAACAAAGTTCTGCTCCCTGGAAGCTTACATTCCAGTGGGGAGACCACCAGTGAATAAGAAAGGAAATAAGGTAAATATGGTGGTGCAAGAACAGAATGATCCCAGGGGGAGCTGGACTGGGTAGAAGGACCTTAGATAAGATTTCTAGATTAGCTGGGACCTGAAGGGTAAGAATGGACAGATAGGCGAAGATGTGAGGCAGAGAAGACAGTCGGTGGAAAGGTGCCAGGCTGGGTAAGAGTCTGTACCTAGAATTCTACCACAGATAATGTAGAGAAAAATCAAGGTCATCATAACTCTCATCCAGGTCATTAATGCCTTTTGGGTTTTAATACCATATGTCATTTCCTAGGACAATCACAAATATTCTGTTCATTTATTGTCATGGGTACACTATTTTCCTATTATATTATGAATCTCAGGTTTTTATTTAAAAACATGACCATGTTTTCACTTGAAAAATATAGTTGCTGTATAATGAGTCACTGCTTTGAAACATTGCTCTAAGTGACACTATTTTTTAAAAGGAAATAGTGTCAAGCTCCACCAATACCAGTGGTCTTATACATAGATTGTGGTGAAAATTTGTTCCATGGCAGATTTCTAAGCAGGACTGTCCTAGGGTTTCTTCAATCCTTGGGGATATGGATCTGGAATACTTTGCAGTGAAAGTGATATTTTTGACACCAAGGAAAGGGAAGTAGACGCTGGGAAAGCAGACACTGACTTCATTTTTTGGGTTGACTTAGGCAGGAATCATCTGGAAAGTAGTCCTTAGCCAGTGGTCTTGTTACCCTCAACAGCCAGACTCTTTTTTAAAGTTAGTTGGAATTGGTCATATGTGAGTTGGTCTCATATATAATTAAAGTTTTGGGAGAAAATAAATCTTAAGTATCCCTATGCATAGGGGACATTTGGGCTCTTGCTAAAGTGCAGATTCTGTGACAGGAGGTCTAGAGTGAAGCCGGACATTGTGCAGATCCAACCAGCTTGCAGGAGTGGGTGCTGCTAATTCACAGATCACATTTCTAGCAGCAAGATTTTAAGGGGGGTCAAGCTCCTTAGACCAGTGTTTTCCAAGCAAAAGATTACAAGCTAGTGAGGATATATATATATATATATATATATATATATATATATATATATTTCCATGATATTTAAATTTATGAATTGTTAAATTAATGGAGTCTATTTCTTTCAGTAAGTTGGCACCTAGCTGAGTGTTTCTTCTTTTCCCAACGCCACACCATGTTATAGTCTCATCAGCAATGGATGTGAGTTCCAGTTCCTCCACATCATTGACAATCGTTTTTATTATTGCAGTCATACTGCATGTGAAACAATTTACATATTAATCTTATTACAAATTTACTACCATTCACCTACTTAGGCATAGCGAGACACCTGGGGTTTGATCCCCAGTGTGCCATGCTGGCCCCACCCCAGGGCTCACTGAGACAGTGACTGAGACTGGGCATGGTAGCACGTGCCTGTAATCCCAGAGCTTTGGGAGTTTGATAACAGGAAGATCACTGCGAGTCCAATCTACAAAATGAGACCCTATAGACCCTGTACTAAATGCATTAAAAAATCAGTATCATTAATAAATCTTCTTTGCAGAAATGTCTACTCAAATCCTTTCCCTCACTTTTATTTTTAGGGTGTTCAGGGTGTCACTACTAGATTGGACTGGTAGTGATCCTCCTGTTTACAGCCTCCCAAGAGCTGGGATTACAGGCATATGCCACCACGCCCAGTCTCAATTACCATTATCTTGAGCCTTGGGGGTGGGGCCTGCATGGCAGGCCCCAGAGCCTTTCCCTTTTTTGAATTACCTTTTCATTATTGTAAGAATTGTTTATATATTCTAAATGTGTATTTTATATAATATGCTACTTAAAAATATTTTTTCCCATTCAATGAGTTGTCTTTATTTTCTTAAAGAATCTCTTTGAAGCAAGAAAGTTTTCAATTTGGGGGATGTTAAATTTATTTTGTGTTTCCTGTTATTTTGAAGTCAGATATTCAAAAACCATCATCTAGTCTAAGATTGTAAATATTTATTCATATGTTTTCTTCAAAAGTTTTACGATTTAGCTCTTACATTTAGTTAGAGGATCCATTTTGGGTTAATGTTTGAGTGTGGTGTGAGGTAGAAGTCCATGTACTTTCTTTTGCATGCATTTAGTAGTTGTACCAATGTTTACTGAAAAGATTATTGTTTCCCAATGGGATTATATTGGTCACCCACAGTCACTGGATTCTGTGAGCAAAGTGCCCATTGTTCCTACATGGAAAGTGCTGAATATCTGAGGATCCTGAAACAAGCAACCATCAAAAAGATTAACCTAGAAGTAATAGAAGTCAGAGGCTTTGGTTGCTGTTCTCCATGTGTAAGATGATGTTAGATAGTATGATGGATTTATAGATTTTTGTATATTTGTAGAATAGCATCACTGAAACTTTAAGGAACAACTGCAGTATTTGGTGACTGTAGGTCTGGTGACCAGTTGTAGTCTATACTTTACACTTATTTATTCCCAAAGCTTCTTGCTTTCTAAAAATGGTTTTATAGATGTCAGCTTTGCTGCCAGAGATGGGTCTTTTGAGCCAACTAGCAGGAGATGACATGGAAACTGAAGAGAGATGTGAGGGTTTTCCTTTTATTAGTTCATTTCCTTCTTCTCCCAAAGAGAGGCTAGTAGCTGATGGCCTCCACCCAGGAGCTCAAGGATTCTGGGAATTTTCACTAGGTTTCTGCTACAACCTTTCCTATCATCCTGGGGGAAGGAGCAGCAGGCAGCTTCTACCTCTAGCAGGTGCAAGAAACTCCCTCTGGACTGGTAGTACATGAGTACACTGGTCAGAGAATTATTCTAAGGCTATTGAGAATATCTAATTTCATGTGTGTTGCTGGAGATTGAAGTGAAGGCCTCATGTATTCTAGGCAAATGTTCTACCACTGAGCCATACCCCCAGTCTTTATTAAGTCTTTATTTTAAAGGCATGAACCTTCTTTTTTGGTTTAACTGATATTCAGTGTTCATTTTGAATTCATGTTATAGGTAACAGTAAAACAAGACTCAGAAATAATGGGATGTATTTTAAGTAAGGGATCATTAGTTTCTAGAAACTAAAACTAAAACTTTTTGAAGAAGCACAATTAAGGAAAGGATTATAAAGTGAGAAGAACATGTTTGGGGCCTGAATTACAGGGAGTGTGGCTGCCTCTCAGGCACTGCACAGATGTGGGGCAGCTAGTCTTTTCCTGTTTCTTTCTCTTGCAACAATTTAATGCAACACAGGGATTTGGATCTCTGTTGCTCTCTGGATAATATACACTTTGTGTTTTTCTGCCTTCAGATTCATTTAACATGATTTATTGTGTACATGGTGCCCAGTCTACCCTCAGATCTCTCTGAGGCTCAGCACGCATGCCTATTCAGCTTGTTCTTACAAAACCAACTGATTAAGAGGAAATGCAGTTGATCAAGCATGGATCCAGACACCCACCCAATCTAATCAGCCTGGAGGGTGAGACCATATTTGAAAGGGCTTTTTATGGAAGAGCATATGCTCAGGACATATGAGCTGAGGAAGAATGAATGGCATCTGTACTGCAGGAGATGGACTAGAAGAGGAGGCAGATGATTCCTTGCTGTATGGAAAGGGTAGGACAGTGATGAGGAATACTGAATTCAGGACAAGAAAAGGCAGAAAGGGTGATAAATAGGGCTTAAGTTTCAAATATGAGTGATCCAGTATATCATAGATGGCTTAAGAGTGCTGGCTTATTCCTGTACATGTTGATTTTGGCTGCCTGAAGTGACTCCTCACTTTTCCACTGGTATAGTCTCCTTTTGCTCAGGCTCAAAGCAAGTGTCATCTCTTTTTGATGCCTTATCTGACACTTCCAGATTCCTCTCTTAAAGCACCACTGTATGTTGTTAGACTTGGTGACTACCCATTTCTCCACCTGATATGAGTTCCATGCCTGTCTCCATGCCTTGTATCTTCACTGGCCATTGTAAAAGCCTGATGTATTTTTGCTTGCTTTATATGTTTCATATCTCAAACTAGTTGAAAATATCAAGGTGTGAAGTAGAGATGCTATTTCTATAGAATTCGTGTTATACATACTTTCTGAGATAACGCTGAACATATTCTGACCTGACATTGCTGGGCAGGATGGAAAACATAGACGTTGGACGTAGTGATTTCTACTGAAATATAGGCATGAACATTGCAGTGAATGAAACATTCCTTTTGAATGGCTTGTGCATAAGCTTTTCCAATTCATTATAAGGAAAATCTTAATTTATCTCCTTTTTTATTATGAAACAATAGTCTTTTTTTTTTTAAACAACAAGAACTCAGGTTCTTACTAAGTTGCTAAATCACCCAGGCTTGGCTCAAACTTCTTTTTTTTTTTTTTTTTTTTGTGGGACCAGGGTTCAAACTCACCACCTTGCACTTGCCCAGCAGGCACTTGTGCCTCGGAGCTATCTCCCCAGCCCCTCAAACTTCTGATTCTTCTGCTTCAGCCTTCCGGAGTGTTGGGACTTCAAGTATGTGCCCCCGTACCCAGCTAGAAAACAGACGGTTCTTTGAAATAACTCTTGAAGACATGATGGAGTATCTATAAGAAGTAAATGAAGTTCAGATTGTACAGAGATTCAAAGTATTTGCCAGTTCTAAATAAATTTAAGTCTTTTGGCCCAGAAGAGTTTCATATGAAGATATTGAAGTAGAGGATCAAGGACAGAAGTTCAGAGGATTGAAGAGAGTAACTTTGCAAGGATGAAGAACAATGCGGCAGGAAAGCAGACAGGGAATTGGGGAAGTAGAACAGGCAGGGAGGGAGCAGCTCACACAAAGGCCCAAGGACTTAAGGTCCTGCAGGAAAAGTCAGTGTTGCTAGAGTAGAGGTGAGAATGAGGGGTGCTCTGTGTGACAGTAAGCTGGATGGGAGGCTGGGGCAGGATCAGGAGGAGGCTTATAGCTCATCCCACAAGTTATGGAGACAAGGAAGGGAATTTAAAAGGGCAAGACAAGACCACTTTATATTTTAGAAAGAAAATACAGGGTTTCTACTTTATTTTTATTAATCTTTTCTTCACAATTCCTTCCCATGCTTTCTTCCTTCAACATCAAATATATTTAAAAAGGGAACATAGCCTTGTACATGGAGATTGGGTCCCTCGCGACTGAACTCTGCATCAGCTATCTTTATAAAGATTTGTGACTTTTATGGGCCTCAATTTCCTCTTCAAAAAAAAAAGAGAAGAAAACTCCATGATCTTTTCTAAGTTAAAGTGCTGAGATTATGAGTTGTCTCCTTCTAACTCCATTTTCTTATCTTTCATTCTACTTCAATCAGCCACTTGCTGTCATTCTTTGGAGCTGTCCAGTGACTTCAGTGCTAAATGGGGGTCATCCTGTTTAACCTCTTTACAGTCTTAAAAGATCATTTTCTGTTCATTATCCATCTGTCCTTCCCTTAATGTGGCCTCTTGGTTTTCTCTTACTCTCTGATTACCTTTGTCTCCTCTTACCAGGCAAGGGCTCTCCAACATCACTTACCAGGTTTTCATGCCAAAAATTTTTAGCCTTAAGCTAAGAAAGAGACCAAACACATGGATGGATATTTTATAATACATCTGAGCTGTGCTTTGAAAAAAAAAATCATCCTTGTAAAAGAACAGGTTAAGTATTTGCCCAGATTTTAAAGGTGGAAAAGATAGCCTAATTAAACACAATGTGTAATCTTGGATTGGGCAGAGAAATTCTATATGCAGTATAGGACAAGTGGTGAAATGTTATATGATGTGTGTTGGTGCTGAAAGAAATGATGAATTTAGCTCAGAGGTCTCACTGAGATTTATCTCTCTCAGAAGTGAGCCCAGAAACCCCGAAGCATCTCAGCTTTATTTTTGGTCTAGTGAACGTGATCATGTGCGGACTGCATTCTCTATTGACTTCCATCTTTTCCCTATCACTAGGTTCACACAACTGCTAATTAAAAACATTACAAGCAGGAGAGGAGACAACCATTAACATCCCAAGCAAGGGAGGAGAGGACCAGGAGCCTTCAGGATAAGCTGTTAAGTGCCTCCTTGAATCCCAGCTTCCAGAATTCCCAAGTAACAGACTACAACTGTCTCTGGGCTTTGTTTATTGCTCTCTGCTTCTTGAGATGCTAATTTCTTATCTCTACAGTGAAATTTTAGTAAGACTATATATTAAGAATTCCTGGCTTAGGGGAACAAAAATGCCCTAAAGCAAAGATTTCTTGAGTGCCTACTAACTGTTATGCACAGTATGAGGAATTAGGGATGCAAATGTGAACAGTAATGTGCTTCTTTCAAGGGATATGCAGTCATGAGGGAAATACCCAGTGTACTTGACCATTGGATGCTGACAGTCTGTTAGGCCAGTTATGTGAGAGCCTTAAAAACATAAATCCAACATGTTCAGGGGAGAGGTCGATGGTCAGTGTGGGCTTCTGAGAAGCAGCAGCATTAGATTTAGGTTGTGGAGGGCTGGGAAGATAGCTCAGTGGAATAAGTGCCTGGCAAGTGCAAGGTCCTGAGTTCAATCCCTGATACTAAAAAACAAGAATAGTATAGAATCTGGGATTAGAAATGTACAAAATGAGCCTAGATTGAGGTTTTGGACTCATCACTGGCTAAAGTGTGGATTGTGATGCAGGTGTAAGATAATTGTGGTTTATGCAAGGAAAACTGTATTATAGAAATTCTAGATTTGTAGTAATTAAAGGGCTGTAAGCTGAGAGAATGGGGAGGACAGAAAGAACAAAAGTGTGAAGTGATGGTCACATGTCGCATCAGACATAGTCCTCTGGTTGAGGAGCTTGTTCAAGATCAGGGAAGGTAGATTCAGCAGTCGTGTGCTGTATGGGCTGCATATAGGACAGTGATCCTGTAAGATTATAATGGCAGTAAAGAATTCCTATTGCCTGGTAATGTCATATTCATTAATGTTGTAGTGCAACGTATAATTTATGTATTTATGATGATGCTGTGCTACCAATTGTATCTAAATGTAGTTATAGTTGTAATACTGGGTTAATAAATGACTGCTACTAGTTCATGCATGTGCTTTATTATAGTTTTCGTTGGTATTTTGGAGTGTATTTCTACTTACATAAAAATACTGTGAAACAACATACCATATTATGCTGGCAGCAAGAGAGGTCTATGTTGTTTTAGTTTTTTTTTTTTCTTTCAGTACCAGGGATTGAACTCAGGACCTTGCACTTACCAGGCAAGCCCTTGTTCTACTGAGCTATTTCCCCAGCCCCACTGTTTTAGCTTTGTGTAAGTATGCTGTGTGGTGTTCATGCAGGGCTAACACTGCCTAATTATGTAGGAGAGAACCATGAGAGTTGCAGTGTGTGTAGGAGTGGAAGAGAATTCTAGACAGTATAGGGAAGCAGGAAAAGAGGTCCAGGTTAGCACTCCAAAGAAGATCAATTTTTAAGATCAGCAGATAAGGAGGTACTTGTAGAAGGCGGGAATGGTCATGAGGGTTGGAGATGAACTAGGAAAGTAGAATGCTCAGGAAATCAAAAGGAGGATCTCAAGAAGGAGGCTCACCAGTATCAATGGGTTGAGTCAAGTCTTGAAAAGGGGGTCAAGTGGATGTAGCACTGAGGAGGTCATTGAGTTCATTAATGAATTGCTTTTATTATATAAACACTGGTAAGACTATTTTTTCTCTGGCTTTTAAGCTTTCTATTATAGCAGTTAGAATGGCCAAGGGTCATTTCCTTTTATCTTTCCTTTTCTTCTTACAACCACTTTCTATATTTTGCTCATGCTCCAGTGAGTTTTATACTGCGATGGCAGCAGGCAGTCATCTTAATGTAATGACTTCTATTGCTAGCAGACTAGGTCTGAATTTTTTTTTTTTCTGAAAAAGATATTGTCACTGATGTGGCTTCTCAGTAAAAAGTCTTCCAGGTCTGTTTTCTTCCATAGTAGAAAGGAACACAGTCACTGTAGCTGTGCCATGTTGCCCTATCTGAGAGTCTGGCCTGCTGACAATTAATTCTGTGTCATGTCCCCTTGAATGAAGCTCAGTTTCTAATCCATATGATGAGACTATCATAGAAGAGATATAGGTTCCGGCATGCTTTAGAATTATTTTTTCCCATGTCACCTGGATTTTTATATCATCTGTAGGATAGTAATTAAGGCAATAATTAATTAAATAGGCATGTGTTTAGGGCTTACTACAAGCCGTGTAAGGACGTGAGTGACAGCAGTCATAGTTATCCAGGCTGGAAACACCAAGTGCCTATTGCCTCCCCCTATTTTTTCTCTGTTGCCCCATCAGCCCCCAACACAAGGGATCTTGTCTTCACCCATACTTCACACCCTCTTACCTTTTGTCTAGATGATTAAGCAGCCTCCTTCCTCTACTATCTTCATTAATCTTTGCTCAAAAACTTGTCTGAACTTTCAAAAAAACTATTTATGAGTCCATGTTAGTGAAAAAGTCAAAACATCTGAATTAAACAAGTTGTAATAGAAATGTAGACAGATTGAGGCATATGAAAATAAGTGTACACACACACACACACACACACACACACACCAACTTACTTTCTTTGTTCTGTCCACTGAGATGACCAAGAAGCAATGGCACATCAGTAGCAGGGACAGGTGTGATAGCCTAAACTGTTTCTAAATACTGTTCCCCACAAAGAGACCAGAACTGATTATAAACCTGGGATAGAGGACGCACACAATAAATCCAGATTACCTTCTTGTGCTAGAAAGCATAAGAATATCCAAGGAATAAAGAGAGATATTAAAATGATGTAAGAGTCAGCCTAAAGGGACTTGTGCTGACCACATCTGGGATAACTTAAGCATGAATTATAGTCCCTTGTGTAAAGTAGCATCCCATTCATCCATGAGGAGAATGGAGTGAAGGTGAAGATCTTTTTAGAGTAGAAAATCCATTAAACAGTGGTGTAATTATGGAGCTATGAGTGGAGAAGGCTTATTTATAAACGTATTAATTTACAAATGAGTTCTGTTCCAGAAGAATGTTCATAGGTTGGATTCATTCAGAAGCACTTTTACCTTAAACTGAACAATACAGTAACTGACTTAGGAGAGATTACATAGAGTGAAATAACAAGAGGAGAGCCACTGACTCGGGGAAAGAGGGTAGGTGGAAGCTGGTGGTGCCAGAGAACCATCAGCAAAAGGAGATGGGTGGATGAATTTGGCTCACACCTAGTGCTATGGAGCTGGATGATCAGCAGCAGTAGGAGCTGAACAGCAAGATGGAATTTCACTCACAGTTAATGTTGATGACACAGGTTTTCTGATGGATCCAATTCTGTCTACTCTCTTGAAAAAAGAGATGTCTGGGTAGTAGCCTTCTTTTCTCATCATTGATGACTCTGTAGCACTGGATGCCATTAGAGAGGCTTCGGTTTTGTATCACTACAAGCGTTGCCACCAAACAGCTGAGTTAAGTCTGTCCTTTGCTACATTGAAACCTGGAACCACCCTTTCCTCTCCACTGATAAAACTTATTCTGGTATCCTCTTCCAGTGCAATCCAGGCTCATTGGGGTTCAAAAGCTTTTGGGATAAGCACTTTCATCAGTAATTTTTCTAAGTGTTGCTGGAAATTCTTGGGCAGCTGTAGTATTTGAACTTAAAGCTTCACCACTTACTTTTACATAGCGAAAGTTTGCCCAGCCTCGAAACTGTTAGGCCATCCATGGCTGGCAATAGAAGATGCATCCTCTTCACTCTTTTTTCCTTCAAGTCTACAAATAGGCTTTTAGCTTTTTGAATAAGCATTAGGCGGAGTGGATCTTGATGCTAGTGCTGAGCTCACACTCACACAGTGAGAACTTTCTCCATCTCTTCTATCATTTCCACACTTTTTGGATATTATTACTGACTTCATTGGCATACCAGACTTCATTATTTCAAGATCTTGTTCCATGACTTTATTGGTTAGAGTTATTACAGTGGTTGAAGGATTTGTGTTACAAGAGTGAGCAATATATACCATCCTTTCACCTTGGTCCAATCTCTACTATTTTCACTCTTGTTTCCATAGTTATTGCTTTGCATTTCCTGGAAATCCCTTCAATGTCACACTACTTTTCCTCTTCCTTCTGGAATCCTGGACTCTAATTGAGCACTGTACTACTGTTTACTATTATACTGGACAGCTGTGACAATGTCCAGCAGATGTGTGAGCTACCTCCATGATTTGTTTGCATTTACAGATGTTTGTAGTGAAAGGTCTGCTATAACTATGAAAGTTCACAATGTAAATAATCTTAAGTTGGGGGCTTACTGTACTGTCCTTCACCATGATATACTTACTAATTACAAAGGACAAACAATAACCACAGACACGACTTGAACAAAATTAACATTAATATTTACAATAGTGGGATAAACTATGCCATTAAAATTAGAAAGCTTTCCTGAATGGTTTTAAGTTCTGGAACCTTTGCACTATGCTAGCAGTGAAGCCAAAAGCGCAGACTGAATTTGTCACATCCTTGTTTAAAGTTTCCTTTTGGCTCTATTGCTTCTGGAATGGGTCCTTTTTGTCATCATCTTCTACCACAACTCTTTGAAGGGACTCAAATGTGTTACTGCACCTGACACTGTTGTTTAGAATTTTCCTTCTGCTTTCTCTGTGAGACAGAATCATGGAATCCAAGAGGTAACAGTGCTATCATCTCTATGAAGTTCCACAGATTTCTTGAGGCTGAATCAGTGTGTTTTTTCTTTATCCCCATGGCACTTTCTTTTTGCCTCTTTAGGCCGTTTTTCACATTTTTACTTGTGTGTTTGCCACTTTACCCATCAGGCCACTGGTCCCTCAGTGCTAGAGGCCCTACCTAGTGAGAAACAGTAGGACCTCAGAGCAGGTGAGACCTAGGTCACAAACCAAACTGGACAAAGATAATGGTCCTCTTAGGGACAGAGAGAACAAGGAGGAGGAGCGGATTCTGGAGCAAGAAGAGAGTGTCTTCTTTTTGAGATACTGAACATGAGATACTTGTAGAAAATTTGTCTTTGGCAATTAGAAGTGCCCTGAAGAGACTGTAACTGTTCTGTTAGTTAACAAATATTTTCTGGAACTTTTCTAGGGAACAGGCAGTGTTAGGAACTAGTGATGGATGGGAATTGTGCACATAGTGTCACAGATACACACACACACAAACAGGTACACACACACACCCATATGCACATACACCTCTCCTGGGGGGATTTGCAATGGAGTGAGGGAGTCTAGCCAGCTGCAGAGACAATAGTATACCTGCTACTGCATGGAGTTTGGCACAGCCTCCCAAGAGAAGGGATGCTAGAGGCAAACTTTAATGCACAGTAAGACATTACTGCAACTACAAAAAGAATGGGGGTATCCCTTGCTTTTGACTTGAGAGTGGGTCAGTATTGCTATTTTTGCATAGGCCTAAAAGGTGTTACAGGAAAGTCAAATTCAATTTTGAAGTAAATTAATATTGAGGCAAGCTAATTTTTTTTTTTTTTTTAAACAGCTTATCCAGGAGAGAAAAGTAAATAGCTTGTACTGTGGATTTGACCCCAAGGAAGGAGTAGCTGGGTAGAGATCCGGCTGGGGTGGTCTCTTGTCTGATTGGTGGTAGAGGCTTGAAGGTGAGGTTCATTTCACTGACACTTATTCAGTGTCTGGCAGTGGATCCTCCAGCTGGTTGTCATATAGGTGAAGTCAGAGGAAAACACATAAATTGGAAAAGGGACAAGGACTAAAGCGACAACCTTAGGACATGCCCTCCCCTTTATGAAGTGGGGAACAAAAGGAGCTGTAAGGCACTGAAAAGAGCAGAGGTGGGAGCAATTGGGAAAGAGTTGCTCTTGGAAGCCAAGAAAAGAGCAAACGTCTTGTTGCAGCTGCTGGTGGAGGAATCAACTGTGGAGCTCTGCAAAAAGATGAGCCAGAAAAGAGTTTCTGTCAAGAATGGTTTTGTTCCACTGGAGCTAGCAGAGTCCAGATTGCTAGAGCAATGAGTAAGAATGAAAATATGGAGGCAACAGGAATGCGTAGCCTAATTAGGGCTCCATTCCCACATGTGGGGGCAAGGCACTTCCTGGTAGTTGGAAGATGTAAGAGTTGTCTTGCTCATAAGTACCTATTCTGGGAAATTCCACTCTCTCCAAATATCATCTGTTTTAGCAGGCTCCACTGAATGAAGGTGCACGTTGACCACCAACTGTCTGTCTTCTCAAGTACCTTTGACCACAACAGCAAATCTGCTTTAACGAAGCAACAGGTCAGCGATTTGAAAATCTATGTGTTGTTTTTCTAGGGAACAAGCTTGTGATTTTCAGTTTTTTACTGATTTATCATTTAAGGCTTATGCCATGCTCTCTTTATGTGCATTAAAATTTTTTTAAAAAGAAAGAAAATATTAAATATTATGAAGACTGAATTATTGGTAAGATTTCACATAATTCTGAGCCTTATTTTATTGCATTAGAGAAGTTTTTTAAATTTTAACTTTTTATTAGTACATGTTTTCAGTACATAATGAGTGAGTGCATACCTTATGGGAAGTTGGTACGCGTATAGAACACATCTTAATTCTCTCTTTTCCCTTCCCTTCTCTTCTCTCTCCAGCTCTTAGTTCCTTTCCCTTTTACAAAAGGAATACCTCAAATTTCCTGCTTTCTCTCTTTGATTATATTTTGGCTTTCTCATATAAGATAAACCACATGATATTTAAGTTTGTGTGTCTAATTTATTACACTTAATATTATTGTCTGAAGGTGCAATCATTTCCTACAATTAACTCAAGCTTATCTTTGTAGTACAGTGGTGCTCCACTGTATATAAATGCCACTTTTTTTATCCAATCATCTGTTGATGGACATATAAGCTACTTCCAAGATTGAGCTGTTACAAAGCTCAATGGTATTAACATGGGAGTGCATATATTGCTGTAATATGATGTTTTTAATTCTTTTGGAAAGTTAACTAAAAGGAGACTAGCTGAATCCCCTTAATGAAATTTCCAGTTTTAGTTTCTGTTTTGAGGAATTTCCATGATGATTAACTAGTTTACTTTTTATTGTTTATAATGGAAAATGAAAATGAATGTAGGAATATTTAATTTCATGTTTCCTACTTTTATCTAAATTTTTCAAATCTCTGAAGGTAGTTTACAAGCTAAAATTTTCCTTCTAGGTGCCACAACAAAAGTGTACAAATTGAAATCCAGCAATACACAGTGAAATAATTGAGCAATATCATGTTATGGATGATTACCCAGAGGTGGCATATCAAGAAAGCAGTCACTCAGTGGGTGTCTCTGAAGTGACTGCTGAATATCAGTTATGGGATGTCTGAGCTATCTTCCCAGGTACACTGTAGGAGGTGCAATAAAAAGAAACATGTTTTGCTTAAATCTAAAAATTTATGGGGCTGGGGAGACAGTTCAGTAGGATAAGTGGTTGTCTGGCAAGCAGAGAGTCCTGGTTCAATCCCTAGAACCACAAAAAAAAAAAATCTGTAAAAATTTATTATAGTAAGAAACATGTTGTCACTCATACCCATCAATATACCCCTCCTTCCTTTGAAAACACTAATCCTATCATTCATGCCACTTTCTAAAGCAGTTTAATGAATGTCTTTTCTTGAATGTTTCTATTTTCTCAAATTAATTCAAAACATTAACAGAAATTTCTGTCAAATAAAAACATTGCAGTATGTTCTCATCCACCATATTCATAGGGCTTGGCACCCTGAAATTTCTAGCTGTTCTTCATATGAAATAACCATGAAAGTTAAATGTTTTCAGTTGCTTTAGGACATTAACTGCCATGATAACATGACCAAAGACATGGAAGAGGATTTCAGACCTGTTTCAGAAAGTGGCAAGAACAATAGGATAAGTGTGTGTGAGTGAGAAGTATTTTTCAAAATTTATTATTATTACAGTTAATACATTGCATAATGTTGTCTTTGTCATAGTTGTTCAGAGTATAAGATGCAGACATGGTTTCTTGTCTAAATATCATTAGTACAGATCTTTCTTTTCATTGCACATAGAGAAAGTAGCTGTATATTTAGTCCAGTAGTCCATAACAGTAGTGGATTATTAGCTCATCTGGCATTAACAGGGGCTGTTGACTTGAGCCTTTTACAATTCAGTGTATTAATATGGCTTTCCTTTTTATACCTCATGATTAGACTTTTCTGCTGGGTGGTTAAGACCAAGATAAAGCAAGATCTATGTTACAAAAAATATGTAACTTTTGTGTCTGACAAGGTCAGTCAGGTCCCCTCAGGGTTTACTGTGGTACCATGTACTGTGATTTGCAACACTTTTGTCAGTGTCAGCCATCTGGATGAATCATGGCCAGTGCTTGACAATTTTGCTCTTGGTCAAAGACTGAGAGAAAGTTTTCTCTGTAGGTGACTCTCCTTAGGCACACTGTACATCATCAATCACTTTCCTCTGTGACCCCATAATCTCTTTGAACAGGAAATTGGGATTCTGCTGAGTGAGAAGTATTTTGAACAGGCTTAAGGGCAGTGTGTCTTTTACTGCACTGTATGTCTAACTTAACCCTGATCATATGTTTTGATTATACCACATGTGCACTTCATACAGACCTAGCTCTGAGCTTCCATAGCCTGTACCCACTTGAAATGAGTACAGAAGCTGATATGCCTTTTTCACTAAGAGTTCAGAGGAATTATCATTATACAAAGTTAAAAAGATTGACTTGATTAAACATTAAAGAGATAAAGAACATTTTTTTTTTTTTTTTTGGGCAGGACCGGGATTTGAACTCACAACCTTGCACTTGCCAGGCAGGCGCTTGTGCCATGGAGCTATCTACCCAGCCCCTAGAGATAAAGAACATTTTGATAAATATGTATAAAATGTAAATAATAATTAGCTAAAGGATTTTGGATTTCAGTGGTCATCACTGTGCTTGTGGATAAAATGCATCATTTGTTTTCATAAGTAGACCACTGTGTACAGCAACTCAAGAGTCTAAGGTCTTCATGTTTTCTCAGGAGATGACCGCTTTCCTTTATCCACCAAGGGCCATACCTTTTCATGCAAGTAAAAGATCTGTGTCTTAGTTACCTTTCTTGTTGCTGAGACAAAATCCTGGATACCCACTAGTTAAAGAAGCAAACACTTCAGTTTATAGTTGTATGGGTCTCAGTCCTTCATTGGTGGGTTCCAGTGGAGGGTAAAATGTCAGAGGAGAAACAGTTCATGGTGTGGTCGCCTGGCAGCAGGTGGGAAGCAGTGAGCCTGTGTTCCTTCTTTTCCTTTATATTCCATCCAGGATATAAACTTGTTGGTTTTTGCCAAGCATGGCCAGGGTTGGGCTTTCCTTTTCCACAGTTCCATTGCCTATACCCATGCTAAATCTGTCAGTGGACTAATCCAGTTATCACACACTCCTAATCCAGTATGACACCCCCATGATTCTGCCTTCCTAAGGCCCTATCTAAAACTATGAGGTCTGGGGGACATTTAGATCTAAGCCATAGCAGTCTGTGACACCGATGGTCTGGTGATGGTAAATGATAGTAGGTAGCCAGAGAATATGGTATGACACAACACAATCTCAGACTTTGAAAATAGTGGAACCTATAATGATCTTTCTAGACTCAATTTATTTGGACTTAGATTAACTTTTTTGGGGATTCCAAAAACCCTGATATGGAAACTAAATAAAAAATAATTAAATCTGTATCCATTTTGCTATAGTCCTTTTTGTCACTAGGCTAGGAGAAAACAATGTATAAATCTGAAGTGTACATAAAGCATGAAATTAATTTTCACTTAACACTAAAAAAAATGTAATTTATCTTGGTCTTATGTAGAACCCTCAGCCAAAGTTCCTAATATTAAATAGTGTGACTGATTTGATGGCATGTTCTTTAGCCTTTAAGATATGTGAAAATGTGAAAAAAAAAACCTTTGAGATTTCTGTGCATAATGTCAGACAGCTCCTGCTTCTATTAATACACTTCATTTCCTTAATTTAAAAGTATATTATAAAATATCTAGAGCTATATACTATTTTACCTTAATACTTAAATTATAGAAATGAGTCATTATTTATCAAGTTAATATTGTGTCTGTTAAATTTTTTACAATTTATGTTTAGAAATTTTGCTGGGCGTGGTGGCGCATGCGTGTAATTCCAGCACTTGGAAGGCGGAGGCAGGAGGATCAGTGTGAGTTTGAGATCAGCCTGGGCTACAAAAGGGAGCTCAAGGCCAGCCTGAACTGCATAGCAAGGCCCTGTCTCAAAAAGACAAGAAAAAAAAAAGATTTTAATTTTAATATGTGCAACATGTTCCAGTCATTTTGGAGAAAATAGTCTTTTTTCAGTATACTTTATTATAAAAATTATGAAGTTTAAAATAGTTTATTGATTTTGGTAAGCCACAAAAAAGAAATTATAGCTATTTGACAGAAAACTCAGGGGAAATTAACAGGGAGAAAATATAGGGAATTTTTGAAACTGATTATATAGTGTCAGAGAAAAATTCATTAAAGCTTTATTTTCTTTTCAACAAATTTGCTCAAGTATTTTTGGTGGGCATAATTTTTATTTGATTTGGTTGGGGTTATAAGCTACAAATTGTGGATATTATTTTTTAAAGTCTCCTAAGAACCTATCTAGATTGAGAAAATAGGGAAACTGGTTTTGGTTCTTCCAGCTAAAGAGCACAATGTTTCTAGCTCAGTATTGTCCTCTCTGTGGCTGGTGTGGGGAAACACTCAATGCATTTTTGTTGATCTGAATTAATTCAGAGAACCAGGACTTGCCTATATTTACTGTTCTGGTTTGTGTGTGTTTATCCCCCCAAAGCCTTATGTAGTTGTTGAGGCACAGTTCTATAGCTGGTGATTAATCTATGATCCAAGGCTGGGATTATGGGTGTGAGTGCTGCACCCAGCCTGGGGCAGATAGCCTGAGTGCAATTCAGGCTGTGTAGCTGTTGTTGCCAGTACTCCTTTGCTCTTGCTCTTGGATGCTGCCATGAAAGGCTGCCCTCTGCCGTGTGCCCCTTTGCCTTGGAGCCAGCTGAATGTAGACTGAAACCTCCAGGAACTGTGAGCTAAATAAACCTTTCCTTCCTTCATTTTGAATGTTTGTTAAGTGTTTGTCCCAGCAATGAGAGAAGAAAAACAGATATTTATACATAAAAGAAACAAAAATAGATTCTATTAGAATATTTCATTCAAATGTCTTTTCTTTGATTGTTTAATATCTTCTAGTTTAATTGCCTTTTTTTTTTTGGTGATTTTTGAGACAGGACCTCACTATGTAGTTTAGACTGGCCTTGAACTCACTATGTGGAGTTTAGGCTGGCTTCAGATTCAAAGCAATCCTCCTGCCTCAGCCTCTGGAGTTCCAGGATTATAACTGTATGCTCCCATGCCCCGCCAAGGACTTATAACATTTTCTGTAGAAAAATGTTAGTGTATATTAATAAAAAAGCTAGTACAATATATACTAATACATATTGGTTCAGAGAAAGTAAAATCATCATTTTGTTTGTATACCTAATAATATATTATTATGTGTTAGGCACTCTGCTCAGCCTTTTGCATATATCATATTCCTTAATCCCTACAAATACATCTGCAGTATTTGTTTTGTTTTTTTTTTTTTACCAAAAGAAACTGAGGCATAGAGAATTTAAGGAGTTTGTCCAAAGATAGTCATCATGCTGGGGTCTAAACCCAGGCCTCTCCTGCACCAGACTCTCATTCTTAATTTGCCTAATTCCTTGGCCTCTTTGTGTCATTCAGTTATTACTATCTAATAGTGATAATCAGGGATATTTTCCACAGAAAAATAATGACAATTTAATGTGAATACCCACCAAGGTTAGATCCATTTGTGGCTCTCATTACTGAGAAAACTAGGCTTCCTCAAAAAACTTTTGCTCAGTATTAGGTATAGATCAACTGTTTTTGTTGCTGGGTTGCTGAAAGCCAAACAACAGACACCATCACCTGTTTCTTAAACAAGGGGAGATCAGTTCCTTTACAAAAGATGATATGGGATTGGACAGAAATACAGTGTGTTTCAGTACAGAGCAGGGCCCTGCTGTCTAAGACTGTCTTTGTCTAAGAGTCTCACACCTCAGTGCAAACCAGAAAGAACTCCAGAAACACAAAGATGGGCAATCTTTGACTCTTGAGGTTGGACTCAGTTTTTATACCTGAGAATGGCTGGCCTGCATATCTGGTGTTCCGATAGCTCCGTGACTGCTTACCAACCCTCCCCACTGAAAGGTCCTTGCTCCTTTAGGAAGCCATGAAGGGTTGTTGGTGAGAGTATGTTTCTCTTCACATTGACATTATTGGATTTATTTGTTCATTTATTTATGGCATGATTTTTGGTTTATAATAACAGAACTATGAGGAAACAACAGATCCCATCACTTGTTTCTTAAACAAGGGGAGATCAGTTCCTTTACAAAAGACGATATGGTGGTTACATCATGGCTTATTAAGATGCAGCTGAGAAAGCCATTGATTAGACTCTTTCCTCTTCTGACTGTGTTGCTCTCTGGCTACTGGCTTCATTCTCTCCTCCCTTTGGCGTATTTCTTTCAAGCTATGTGAGTGGGCATGATGATGGTACTGTGCCATGGATGGCTTTTGTTACCTAGCCTTTTCGCTAGAGCTTTAGATGAGAGGTGGTGAACCTATGGCATACATATTGTATTTTTGTTTTAAGACAAAATATATTAATGTAGACTTGTTTTTTTCTAAATTGAAGCGTAAGTATTCAAGTGGAGCTGCAGTATTGCACTTTGCAGTAAATAAGTAGGTTTGGTTTGCAGTTCAGCAGTGGATCTATAAAAGGTCCACTATCACAGCCTTAGATGAAGCTTGGCTCTTTTCCAGCCCCAGTTTATAAAGTTCCAGGAAGGATATTTTGATTGGTCCTGTGTAGGTCACGTGACCAGCCTTTGTCAGTGACTAGTTAAGAATGAGTATCATGGGTGTTACGGACTACTAGAATTGCAGTTGTATGTCTTCCCAGTGGGATTGAAAACATTGGATGTCATGTGGGATTGGAAAGGGTCCACTCCTAAAAGAGGAAGAAGAGTTATTACCAGAGGGGGAGAGAAATTTTGAGCTTAGTAGAACAATATATATTTCATTATAGAGTCACAAGAAAGCTTGCAAAACAATCAAGTGTGGAATTTAAGGTGTCACTGGGAGAACAGATGTGTCCAGGACACAATTTATTGCTATTTGTTATTTGTTTCAACAGGATGGTCATAGTCTCCAGTGTCTTTTACATAGAACAGCTTAATTGCTACTGGATTTTTTTTTTTTTTTTCTTGTGGGATTGGAGTTTGAACTCATGACCTTGCACTTGCCAAGCAGGCACTTGTGCCATGGAGCTATCTCCCCAGCCCCTCTCCAGTGTCTTTTATTCGAATTATTTACTTAATTTTTTTCCCATGAGATTTTATTGATATATTTTAGGTGTGTGTAGTGATCGCACACATCAGAATGAATTTGTATTTGTATTTAATATAACTTGTTTCTTTTTTCCCACTGTTGCCTACGTTTCCTTCAACCCCTCCTCATTTATGAAACTTTGTTTTCTTTTCCCTTCTTTCCTTTTCCCCTTTGCCCCCCTTGTTTCTCTCCCCACTTAAACATTTTTTTTCCTATTTCACAATACCTATAAACATGAGTGTGTGAATATTGCTATGGTATGATGCTTTTAATTCTTTTGGGAAGTTACCCAGAAGGGGAAGAGCTGGGTCAAATGGAACCTCTAGTCCAAATTTTTGAGGAATCTCCACACTGATTTCTACAGTGGTCACATCAGTCTACATTCCCACCAACAGTGCAGAAGGGATCCTTTCCCCTACATCATTAGCTATTGGTTGATTTATTTCTTTTTCTTTTTTTACAAAATGTATTTAGCACAAGGACTACAAGTTCTCACTACACAAATCAGACTCATAGTGATCCTCCTGTTTTCAGCCTCCCAAGCGCTGGGATTACAGGCATGTGCCACCACATCCAGTCTCAGTTGTTGTCTGAGTGTGCCCTGGGGGTGGGGTTGGAATGAAGGGTATTGAACCTTGGTTACTGTGCTTGCCTAAGCTGGTGCTTTAGCCTGCTGAGTTATCTGGCTGGCCCCTGGTTAGTTTCTTAATGGCTATTCTTTCTGGGGTGAGAAGAAATTTCAGGGTCATTTTAATTAGCATTTCACAAGCAACCAATAATGTTGAATATTTTTTATATAAATTTAATTATCTGCCATTTCTGTTTTTTCATCTGAGAAGTGTCTATTCGTTTTAGATGTCTGCTTTTGCACTGGGTTTTTAAATTTGAGGAGTCTTTTTTTTTAAAGTTCTTTATATATTCTAGATAGTAATCCTTTGTCTGAGGAACAGTGGGCAAAAATTTTTCCCACACTATGCGTTGGTTGTTTTTTCACTCTGTTGGTGGTTTCTCTTGTTGCACAAGTTTTTTAATAAGATGAGATCACAGCTGTTGATTGTTTCTGATAGTTCCTGTGCAGTCAGGATTTTGTTCATAAAGTCTGCCTGCACCGATGTCTTCCAGAGTTTTACCTATTCAATCTTGCAGCAGATTTAATATTTAGATTTTTGACTCATTTTGATTTTGGTTTAGTAAACAGTGAAAGTAATGGATCTATAAGATTAATTTTAATTGATACATAAAAGTTATAATCTTTTATGATATAGAGTGTGTTAAATAGTAAGTGTGAAGGCTGCTGTTGTATTACTGGCGTGGAAGACAAAAATTACCTCTCAATTTAATTTCTGGAGACATACAAAGACATAAAGGAGTTTGGGAAGGAGTTTATTATGTTTGAAAGCCCAAAGGAGAGTATAGATTAAATAGAGGCATAGCGGAATGGTAAATTTTGATTCTGTTTGGACGCTGAGCAGAAGAGACACAAAGAACATCAGTTATTTTGCACAAAACACAAGGGACCAGAAACAATTAAGTTAGAGGTTCTACTTTCAGAAGAAGAAAAAAATTAATTATGTTTAAAGAATGGAGAACTTACAAAAGGAAGGACCAGGGCTTGCAGCACAGAGTAACAGCTCCCTCTTTTCTGACCTCCTGTCCCTGTTAAACTTTAGATTCATTCTAAAATAATCATTAGGTTATTTCGTGTATTTATATTTAAAATATTTTTTAGTTTAGACAAAACACATTGTCCATGTTAGCACACTGTAACCTAAAACTTTTCTTGTACAATATGTATACAGAAATATGTCATTTATCCTTACTGTCTAAAGAGTGTATTCAATTTGTTTTCTGTAAACAAAGACATCAGTGTCAAGAACAGGAAGAGACTCATAATGAAGCTTCAAGAAATAAGGGTAGTGGGCCTTTTGGCTTCATAGTAATATGTAAACTTGTAGTTTGCATGTTTAACTATCCTAAAGGTAAATGTTAACATACTTTATTTGTAACCTATACTTCCCAAACTGTCTTTTTTCTTCCTCACCTGGAAGACGAATTCATGCTAGGACATCATTTTCAGGGTGTCTCACAACTCATTGTATTCCATTGCACTATGTTTAAATTGCATTCTGTATTTAGATTTGTTGGGAACCTCACAACATCTCTGTTCTCATTTAAAGGTTTTCCTTTTTACTGTCTTCATAATATGTGTATTTTCTCATTAAACAAAATTTTTTTTTTTTTTTTTTTTTTTTTTTAGGACCGGGGTTCAAACTCACAACCTTGCACTTGCCCAGCAGGCACTTGTGCCTTGGAGCTATCTCCCCAGCCCCTAAACAAAATTTTGAATAGAAGGCCTGAAAGGAAAAATAAATTACCCATAGCTGGACACCAAATATCTGTTTACATTTTTGTAAACCTTTTTAATATGTATATATGCAAAATATATAAATTGTCAGTGTTCAATTTGACAAAATTTAGCAAAGTGAATATATCCACTTACACAGCACTTTGACCAGGAAATGGAACCTTCGTGTGTCCCTGGTATCTCTTACCTACTACTTCCCAGTCATCATCCTCTCTTGACAATAATGACTATCCTGCATCCTCTTACACAGACAAAGCTTTGCCTGATGTTGAACTTCTTATAAATTGAATCAGATATATGTGCCCTTTTATGTTTGATCAACTTTCTGCCTGAAAGTCATCCATTTTCTTGCATTTAGCAGTAGTTCATTAATTTTTTACATTGCTGAATAGTATTCTCTTGTGTGAATATAATTTATTGTTTACCATATGTGATCATTAGTTATGATATTTCAGTTTGACTTGGGTAAGAGGCACCTCACAGATTAGTAAAGCTCTGGGTATGTCTGTGGATGATTGTCATGTGGGCCACAAATTAAGCGAAGACTCACCTCACATGTGGGTGGCACCAGCCAGTAGGCTTACAGCCTCTATGGGATGAAAGGAGAGAGAAAGACTTTCCTTCTTTAGAAGAGTTCTGGGGGCTGGGGATGTAGCTCAGTGGCACAAATGCCTACCTAGAAGAGTTCTGGGCTTTTCTATTGATTATTGGAAGTAGTAGTGTTTACTGTTATGTATTGAATGTTTACTCTGTGCCATATATCCTTTTAGAAACTTTACGCATACCAACTTTTTCAAATATACACAAATGTTGAATTAACATTAGTACATCTTAATAATTCAGCTATTATATGGCTGCTTGGGCAAGAACATTTATAATCTGTTCAAAATGTAATACATTTTTTTTTGTGTGTGTATGGTACCAGGGGTTGAACTCAGGACCCTGCACTTGCCAGGAAAGCACTTATTCTACTGAGCTATCTCCCTGGCCCCTGGAATACATTTTAATTACATCCAAATATTAGGCTATGCTAAGAGATAAGGTGATAATGGCATAATTCTTTGATCATTTCAGTATAATAATTCTCAATTTCTAATAAGTCTAACAGTGGCAGATTAGATATTTTGGACCAATCTCCCAATGAAAATAGTTTTAAAAATCTGGGTAGAATTTTTTAAAAAAAAATCTAAAAAGCAGCAAAAAAAATTTAAGGTCTATCAATCTGTTGATATTTGTCATACAACTATATCTCTATTCATCTACATAGGTCTATCTATATAAGTCTATCTACAACAATATCTATCTTTGTATCAATGTATGAAGAAATTATAAGGTACTATTGGCTTATGTTACGAGAAAAATGAGAAGCCTTGTACTCTGCCATCTACAATACAGAGATCCAGAAGTGCAGTTAAGAAAGCAAGAAACTGGGCCTGTGAGATAGCTCA
This sequence comes from Myocastor coypus, assembly GCA_004027025.1. Lineage (NCBI taxonomy): Eukaryota > Metazoa > Chordata > Mammalia > Rodentia > Myocastoridae > Myocastor > Myocastor coypus. The sequence continues at coordinate 38,985 of PVJA010003398.1, read as the reverse complement.
GCAGCCTACAGCACCTGCTTAGGCAAGCTTATGCAGGCTCAGGGGACTGTGGTTTGATCCCTAGCATTTTATGCCATGCCAGCCCTGCCCTCAGGATGGACTGAGCAAGCCTCCCCGCCCCCCCCCCCAAAAAAAAAGAAAGAAAAAGAAAGCAAAAAACCGATGGTATACAGATTCTAACTCCAGTCTCCAGGCCTGAGAGCCAGGAGTATGGAAGACAGACATCAAGGTCCAGGTCAAGTGTCAGGGAAAATTAATCGAACCTTCCTCTGTTTATTCTAATTAGGCCCCCAATATATTGGATTCTACTCACCTACATTGGGAATAGCTATGTTTGACTCAGTTCACCAACCCAACTGCTAATCTCTTTTGAAGATATTTTCACACACCTGGAAATAATGTTAAATTAGTTTTCTAGGCATCCAGTGGCCAAATCAAGTTAAATTAAAATGAGCACTCAGAGAAACTCAAGTGTGGAACTTGAATTAAAATTTTAAAAATACATAACAAAACCCATGTTTGTTGAAAGGGGATAACTAGGCTAAAGTGTTTTAAATTCTTTCTGGGATGAGGATAAAGATTTGGATTAACTTTGGGCCAGCAAGATGGGTCAGTGGTCTAAAGCGCCTGGTTAGGGAAGCTGAGGCAACTGCAGGGACTGCAGTTCGATTCCTGGCACCACATGCTGCACCAACCCCACCCCCAGGGCAGGCTGAGCTGGCCATAATACGAAAGAAAAAATATATTTTTGGATTAACTTTAAGCTTTCACAAGTCAAAGATCCATATTTTAATTTCTGGAGTAACAAGGAAAAGAATTTATAAACTAATTTATGACTAAATAGAACAAGCTTTCACTTTGTAAAAGTTGTAAAATCTTCCAAAATAACCAATTCACTTGTACATTCCTAGTATTACTTTCTTTTTTCTTTTTTTTCATTTTTTATGTATTTGGTACAGGGTCTCATTATGCAGCTAGGACTCGTAGTGATCCTCCTGTTTTCATCCTCTCTAACAGTGGGATTACAGGTGCATTACATGGTGGCATCACCATACCCAGACTGTTGTGGGCAGGGCTGGTGGGGTATGGGGGACCAGGAATTGAACCCTGATCCCCATACTTTCCAAAGCAGGTGCTTAATCCACTGAGCTATCTCATCGGTCCCCTAGTACTACTTTCTTTTGCATTTAAAGACTAAATAAATTATGTGATCAAAATATATGGCGAATGTTTATATTTAAAAAAAATTATTATAGTAAAAGACACATTGCTATTAATTTCCCCTCAAATTATCCACTCCCCCATCAAACTCGAATATTCCATCATTCTGGCCATTTGTGGAAGCAACTCAGGACCTTGCACTTGCCAGACAGGTACTGTGGGGCTGAGCTATATTTTGGCCCTGGGGGTTCATTTGCATGAGTGACTTTGCAAAGTGCAATAAAAAATGCAGCAAATGCTGTGGCTGAGTACCATCCAGTGGAAAAGTAGGCTTCTGAAAACCTATGGCGCATCATCCACCTCATCCACTGGACTTGTACCATGTGATTTCTATAGGGAATCAAAATGACTAGGAGAGGCAGGCATCTTGAGTTGATTTGGGACATCAAAGCGACCTGGACAGCACAATTAATGACATTTCCGAAAAAGGGACAAAAATTATTTGTTTGAAGCAAGGGAAAATATTTTGAGGGGCTTAATGGCAATGTTTTTTTTTTTTGTCTTTTTGAGACAGGGTCTCAGTATGCAGTTCAGGCTGGCCTTGAGCTCACTTTTGTAGCCCAGGCTGGTCTCGAACTCACACTGATCCTCCTGCCTCAGCCTCCCAAATGCTGGGATTACAAGGGTGTACCACCATGCCTGGCCGGCAATGTGTTTTTAATTGTAAAAATTTTAAAACTTAACTATTCATGTATTTTTTGACTCCACCTCATACACAGTATTATTTTATGTTTCATCTTTTTTTTTTTTTTTTTTTTTTTTTTTGA
>PVJA010003398.1:0-29389 GCA_004027025.1 Myocastor coypus | reverse complement strand
GAGTCAGCGGGTAGAGTATTGCTGTTTGTTTTCTAAAGCATGGAAAGTATGTAGATACACAGGTGTCCAAAGTTTTGGTTTGCCTGGGACGCACTGAATGAAGATGAATCGTTTTGACACACACACACACACACACACACACACACAGCATAGCTAATATACATGTGACAAAATAGCTTAATATTTTAAAACAAATTATAACAGTAAGAAAAGGGCACCATAACCTAAAGCAAAGATTAGACACCCATGATAATCCCTCTCCTTCCATCAGAATCCTGAAGGAGTGACTGTAATTTAAAAATGTAAAGGTATAGGTTAGGTAAAACATTAATTATATTAGAAAAATTTCATCAAGGCCTGAGGGTAGAGCTTGCCAAGACGTATTTTCCCTATATGACACCAGGGGGCGCATTGGCTCAAATGGTGCCTTCGACCCCCTTTGCCAGGCTGATACTGGAAAGTGATGTTCTCTGTGTACTACTGGTTCATGATAAATAGATTCATATATGCTGAAAACCTATCTTAATAAAATGGTTTAAGATCACTTGCCCTAAAGTCTCCCCAAACTATCTTGGTGGTTCTGTGCCATCTCTCTTGAACCAGGGATGAGGGGGAAATGAGGGAAAGGGCTATTCTCAGGCCTCTGGTCTTCTCCCTGTCGATTTCCTTATCTTCATGCTTCTTGCAAAAAGAAGACTTAGAGCTAAGTTACCTGTATATGGTTGTGATTTAGACCTCAAGCTGTCCAGTTATTATCATCATACCATTTTAGAAATGTTCTAAAAAGCAACTACGTTGGAACTGGAGATACAGCTCAGTGGCACAATGCCTGCGTGACAAACACAAGGTCTTGAGTTCAATTCCTGGCACGAAAAGAAAAAAAAAAGGCAAGGAACCACGAATAGTTTGTGTTTGTCAGTTGAGTAAGATCAAGAACATTTAATTTCCTGATACAAAACAAACTGGCATAAAGTAGACCATTGAAGTATTATTAGTCACACATTATGGAATCAAAAGACACCAGTAAGAACCTTTTAAAGTAAACATGAAATTAATGAGATAAGACCAAAGGAAAAAGTTAAACTGATAATTAACTCAACATCTAATTCTCCCCCAAAGTAATCATAAGTAAATTCATTATCCTTATTGCTCATAAAATCCTAGGGCTCTTCCTTTCGGCCGGAACCGCCATCTTCCAGTAATTTGTCAAAATGACTAACACAAAGGGCAAGAGGAGGGGAACCCGTTATATGTTCTCCAGGCCCTTTAGAAAACACGGGGTGGTTCCTTTGGCCACATACATGCGAATCTACAGAAAGGGTGACATTGTAGACATCAAGGGAATGGGTACTGTGCAAAAAGGAATGCCTCACAAATGTTACCATGGCAAAATAGGAAGAGCCTACAATGTTAACCAGCACGCTGTTGGCATTTTTGTAAACAAGCAAGTTAAGGGCAAGATACTTGCCAAGAGGATTAATGTACGTATTGAGCATATTAAACATTCAAAAAGTCGTGATAGCTTCCTGAAACGTGTCAAGGAAAATGATCAGAAAAAGAAGCCAAAGAGAAAGGTACTTGGGTTCAACTGAAGCGCCAGCCTGCCCCTCCTAGAGAAGCGCACTTTGTGAGGACCAATGGGAAGGAACCTGAGTTGTTGGAACCTATTCCCTATGAATTCATGGCATAAACTGGGATGTAGTTCTTCCATTCACCACCTAATTGACAGCTTAAGTGTTCTAGATCCTGTATAAAAATAAAATTGCCCTGTGTTGTAAGGGTGATTTTCTTAGTTGAAGAGGTATGTGGTGCCTTCTTACCTCAAACATATCTCAGCAGATTTTCACTGTAATGAGTAATTGTGTCTGGTCTTTACCCTTCAGTGTTTTCTTGCTGAAAAGTATTGCAGAGGTATTGTGCAGGTATATACCCAAATATTTATAAAATATTTATATTGGCTTGAAGATCTTGTAAATCTCCATTGGGAAAAGATGTATCCAAATAAATGGAACTCACTTAAGAAATAAATGTAAGTCCATTTCAGTTAAATAAATTGTTTAAAGCACCTAAATAAAATAAAATAAAATAAAATCCTAGGGCATTCCACTTTGAGTAAAGAATTTGAGGCATATTAATCTTAAAATATGCTTACTCTCTCTTATTGCCTACCTAGGCTTATTTAAAATGCTTACATTAATGCTTAGTTATTTGATATCTAGAATGAAATCCTCTGGCTTTCGCTTTGTAGAAACAAAATTAAATTGTGCACTTATTAATAAATACTGTGGGTTGAAAGATGAACTTCATTTTGAAGAAGATCACCTTGCTTCCCAGAGAAGTCATTAATTAAATAATATTCCACCCAGGGCAGACTTAAACTGTTTGGGGAGGAGGAGCAGTCAAAAGCCCAGGTGGCCTTTTAGTTTTAATTTCTATTTGACATAGGAGTATAGGAGATACAAAAATCTCTTATTTGATCTCTTCTACTTACAAAATTGCTTGTGCTAAAATTTATGTGTGAATGCTTTCATTAAGGCTTTTAGTGGATTTTCTTTATCTGGGGTTATTAGTGGAAAGTGATTGTCACACATATCAATAGTTAGCTGATATTTCTGTCTTTGGCATTTCATTTCCCCCTCTCTCTTTTGCCTCCTTGTTGTTGTTGTTGTTGCTGGGGTGGAGATCATCCATTTTCTTACAGAAGTATTTTCTGGATATATTAACTTTGAGCAGAAGAATTACTTGCATGTTAGTTCCAGTGATTTTGAAAGTTTTACAACTATAAAAATATTTTGTTATATTTAGCCTTAAAATTTTTTTTTTTAATGAGCAGAACATATTTATTGAGGGAAAGAAAGCTCCTGTCCAAGAGAGGGACAGGAGGGGGGCCCTGCGGGGGGTGATCCCCAGGAAGCTGTCTCTTCCAGGGACTTTTATAGTGCAAAACCATGTGGTGAGGCGGGTCTAAGGTGGAAACCATGGAAACTCACTTAGGTGGGCATGAGATGGAACAAAACTATGGTCAACCAATGAGGTTACAAGCACCATTGCTCAGGTAAAATTGATTAAAGCCAATGCTGAATGGGGAAGGGAGTCACCTAACAAGCAGGCTTGAAAGTTTTGTGTGCCTATATGCACACATAAACAGAACTTTAGAAGTTATTTACTGTTTACAAATTTGAAGGACTGAAATGTTCATAGATCTTATTTTTTGTATGGCTTGTTGTTATTTTAAATCTTCTTGAACATGGGCCAAGGTTGTTATGAATAATTATTTTAACATTTAATTACATATATTCCTTTTCAGATTATCCTCTGATTATTTGTAGTATACTCTTTTCTTTATAAATCTAAGGGCAAAATTTTTTAAACAGTTCACTCCTGCAATACCTGGAACTACTTGTATTGCATAATAGGTGCCTAATAAATTATTATTTATAAATTCCTAAAAAATACATTAAACATGTATACACATTATTTTATGTTTTTCTTTCTTCCTTTCCTTCATTCGTCTTTCTACTTTCCATCCATCTGTTCATCCAACTATCTATACATGTGTATGAATACAGACTTGCATTTTTTTGCGAGCCATCTCAGAGTAAATTGCAGAACTAATGACTTCCCCTCCTGATACTTAAATGTGTAGTTCTCAAAGCAAGAGTATTCTTTTGCATAACCACATTACTGTTCTCAAAATTAATAAATTAACATTTAAAATACTATTATGTGATCTACGTGTCTGACTAATATTTTGGCAGTTGTCCTACTAATGTTCTGTATTATTTTATTTTATTTCTTATCTTGACTAATGTTCTTTAGAACAAAATCTGAGTTCACGTGTTAGATTTGTTTATCAGGTCTCTTTAGTCTTCTTTAACTGTTTCAGAATATTTCCTCAGTCTTCGTCTTTTGTGACTTTGTTATTTTTCAGGAGCACAGGCTAGTTATTTCACAGAATGACTCTCAGCTTGAGTTTGTCCAGCGTGTTCTCAGGATTCGGGCTTTACAGTTTCGGCAGGAGTGTCGCACAGTGGAGAAGTGTTCCTCTCAGTGCAGATATCAGGAGGCACGTTATGGCAGTTTGTCCAATTACCAGTAACACTGGTATGATCTGCCAGTTTTAGCTGCTATGAAATTACTGTCTTCCCTTTGCATTTAATAAATGTCTTATGGGAAAATACTTGGAGGCTCTGGAAATGTTTGTTGTCAAAAATTCACCCAGAAATTTTAGCATCAACTGATGAATCATACCTTGATAAATTATTACTACAATTGTTGTCAGGTTAGATTATTTTAAAAAATTAATTATATATGCCTTTTGTTTATCTTCAGAGATTTTCCCAAGTTCGTAGGCAGAAGATACCTTGCTGTATTTGTGCAATAAGTAATATTTATTACATATAAATAACTCCATAACTAATACTTTCATGACATGTCATGTGCTTTTACTCACTTGCAATTGCAGCTAAATGCATGACCAAAATTAAACATCCCTAGCAGAATATGCAGTTTGCTTTCACATCATTTTAGGGAAAAAACTTTATATCTACTAATACAGTACTCTTCTTGTCAAAATTACTCCTCTTGAATGAGTAATCAAGGTAGGTTTTTGTAGAGCATCTGTTTTGTCACCATTTTATTGAAGCATCTTGACTACCTTTTTTTTGTTTTTGTTTTTTTTTAATTTTTTTGGCTACCTTTTTGACACTGTTGTCATGACAAAGTTTAATTGATGCAGCATAAATGCAGTTTAATTTTGTCTGACTTGGTGGTCAGACAATTCCTAACCTATTCACATGCATCTCAGTGGAGAAGAATCTACAGCGACAGGAAACCTGGATTTCTATAGTTCACAGAGATAGCTTTGCAGTTTCCTTGCACAGTGGTAATGTAGAATCTACTGGAAAAATGTAAACTGTATATAAGTATTTATATTAAGACTGGGCAATGGTATATCTTATTGTATACTGAAAAAAGCCCATCTTCAATCAAAAAAGATACTTTACAGGATGACTATTATATTACTACTATGTCTGTCACAATTCAGTTCTACATAACATGCATTTGTTGAGTAACCTCCTAGGGCAGGTGAAATAACTAGGTATTGTGACATCAGTTGGTCAGTCAGTTAGTCTGTATGTGATTATAGCTTTAACTTTTGAACAAATATTGGAAGAAATAGTTTTAATTTTAAATTTTACTAGCAAACATCTGTGTGAGGTTGCATTCTGAATGATTGGTCTTGGGTTTTGTAGAGACTGTGGAGTTTTCATCTCAGTAAGTTTTTTGCATTGGTTCAGGCAAGCCACTATCTTCACCAAGTCTATTTTTTTCACTTGTGAAAATAATAGATTAGATTATCACTGAGGTACCTTATAATTTGAGAACAGATGTAGTTCAGCTTATACTTGTATATAATTGGTTCAACTCAAAAATATTCTCTTCTTTAGAAAATAATAGGTTTCGTGTGTATTATAAAAAGGTTTAATTTGTTCCCATATAAATAACTCCTGTTCATGTCTGCATAATGCTAACTTATGTGGATAGTGAAGATTCTTGCAGAGGATTTTGACTGTGTGGGTTTCAGATTTAAATTAAAAACAGGGCAACTAAAAACTTTATCCAATAAGCTAGAAAATGACTTAATCTAATTAATCAAAACGTAATAGGCATAGAACTGGCCAGATAGCTCAGTGGACTAAAGTGCCTGCTTAGGCAGAGTGCAGATGCCGAGGTTTGATCCCCCTATGCCATGCCAGCCCTACACTTGGGGTGTGCTGAGATGGCAGTTGAGACTGGGGGTTGTGGCACATGCCTGTAATCCTAGTGCTTGGGAGGATCACTATGAATCTACTCTATGTAGTGAGACCCTGTAGTCCTATAGGCCCTGCACCCAAATGCATTAAGAAAAATGAACAGGTGAACTGGTTCAGATACCAGAATCTGATGGGAGTTTTGAAACAAACTGGAGACAATTTATAAGAGCTAGTCTGACTGCAACATGCACCAGTTGGCTTGTCACGAGACTTGATGAATTAATAGCAATGTGGTGAGACTTTATACTAGTTTGTGGCTTGAATATTGCCTAGTGCTCTGCAAAGGACAACAGGTTTCACGTTTACTTCCCTGCCAGAGGTAACAATGTTGGGTACTGTGGGGACCAGCCCCAAAGAAATAAACTTTAATGCTATGCTCCTGATCCATGATGAGGTTTTTGTTTTTTTTTTTCAGTTTTAGGTAAAGGTCTAGATCAGACTTGCAGTAATCTGCCAGTATGCAGCCTCCCAAGAGCTGGGATTACAAACACACACCACAATGCCCAGTCTCAGTTGCCATCTCAGGGTGCCCTGGGGATTGAATACCCAGCCCCTGAGCCTGCTTGCAGGTACTTCAATCTGCTGAATTATTTGGCCAGCCCCATGATGAGTTTTTATTTTTGAGAAACTGATAGGCTTCATAATCCTTAAAAATGGCATTGCAAGTTATACATGTTTACTGTAAAAAATTAAAAATTACTAAATATATTCAATTAAAGAAACAGTCCTTGTCCCCATCTACCCAATTTTCTCCCCCAAGGGCAATCACTATAAAAAAATCTTTAAAGGACTTTACTGAGGTGTGATTGGCATTCAAAAAGCTGTGCAGATTTATAGTAGACAACTCAATGCATTTAGAGACAAGTATATAATATGCCAGTGAAACCATCACTTAATCACTATGTCATTAGCATATCCATCACCTCCAAAGTTTTCTCATGTTTTCTTTATTATTATGACAGCACTGCTATGGGTTGAGTGGCTGCTCCAAAAATCATGTTGGGACTTAATTTCTATTGTAACAGTATTAAGAGAGGGTTTTTGCAAGATTAGATCATAAAGGTTCTGTTCTCATGAATGGGTTAATACTGTGATCATGGTTTGGTTTAGTTATTGAGTGAGTCCCAGATAAAAATGATGAGTTGAGTTCCTTTCCACTCTCTGTGTCACATGTGCTCACTTGTCCCCCTGTTGGGTCATGTTACAACAAGAAGCCCACATTAGATGCTGGCAGCATGCTCTTGGTCTTCCAGCTTCCAGAATGTGAACCAAATAAACTATTGTTTGCAAATCACCCATTCTGTTGTATTATAGCAGTAAGTAATGGCATCTAACATGACTTCTGTCCTCTCGGTATAGTAAAATTATTAAATAAGTACAGTATTGTTAGCTATAACCAATACACTATTTGATAGTTCCCTAGGATGGACTCCACATTACAAACTTTATACTTTTGACTGATTTCTCAGCCTCTACAAACAATTCTGTATAGATTTTTCTAGGCCTTTCTGTATGCCATTTTCTTTAAGAGTGGGAGGAATTTATTGAGAAAATAGCTTCTGTATGAGAGGAACAGAGGGGCCAGGGAAGTGGGTGCCCACCAAGCCTGCTTCTCAAGAGTGTTTTATTGAGCAAAGCCATGAGTCAAAGTAGGCTCAAGTGGGACAGAACTATAACCAATCCATAAGATTAAAAGTATAATCACTTAGGTAATATTGATCCAATGGCAAATCACAGGATGGGTGCCAGGTGGCACAAAATGGGTCAGCTAATAAGATTACAAGTATAGTTGCTAGGGTAATATTGATTAGATGGTCGTTGCCATTCATCCCTAGGGGAGGTACGTGGGTAAGTAGTTCTTTTTCTTGAAGCCTGACCTTTAGTGAATGCATCTCAAGCCACAGCCCTATCTGAATGCCTATAATATTTATATCAAATTTCGATATCTATAATATTCTCCCCTTTGAAGAAGTAGCCCTAACTGCTGTGAGTGGGCAAAGGTCAAAGACTGACCTGGCTACTTCCAACTAAAGAGCGTTATAGCTGTGATTGTCAGTCAGAGGCAGTCCTGCGAGGGTCTATCTAAAGGCCCTCTGTAAGTGCCAGGTATTCCTGATAGGTTTTCCGCAGTGTCGCAGCAGAAAAACAGGCAGAAGGAAAAAGGGAAAAGGGCTTTATTCTCTTGGAGGACATGGAGAGAATTCAGAGAAGATAAGGAATTCTCTGAATTAGAACAAAGGGAGACTGAGGCTTTTATGGCCTTTTACCAGGGGTGGGGTTTGAGGAGGCTGTTTAGATTTACCTGCGGACCTAATTGGGGCCTTCCCTGAGGTGGCGGGACAGGTGGAAGGAAATTGCACCCTGGGCTGAGTTGGAGAAGAAGGGGGAGGTGGTCCCTGGGAAGATAAGCTGTTGTTTTAAGGGCTTCAGCCATATTAGATGACCACCATAATGACTCAGCAATTCATACTAGGGCCAGAACCTATCAATTCCTGTCTTGGGTAAACATACAGCTTTAAATCTGGCCACAGAAATAGTTAAACATACATGGGATGAACAATAAAACCAGTAAGATAATTATAAATATAGCCAATAAGGTTTTCCACCAGAAGGAAGCAGCAGTAGCTTTACATAAAAAGGGTAAGGACAAGGAATTTCAGAATCTGACATGCCATTATTGTCTAATGTCTTGAACAGATATTGAGATGTTAGCAGAAAGATCAGGGATGTACACACAACATTCAGCTTTTTTAGTTGCACAAGTAGCCCTTTGTGCTGCTGTGGAATGCCTGATGCCATCCGATTTTGGAGAATGATTTGCCTCATTAATTTCACTTCTTCATTTGGGAGAGAGATACACCAGCTGTATATACCACAATTTTGATATATTGTGGTTTACCAGTAATAATAGCATGGTATTATAATTTAGCCTTTAGTATTTGGCAAAATATAGATAATTTTCCATCATTCCATGGAATGATTTGAGGAAGCCCCTTGAAATTTCCCATGTAAATTGATTATCCACTGATGCTCAGATATTGGCCTTTAGTTTCCTACCATAGGTCAGGCTTAGGCCATTTTCTAATTTAAATAGTGAGCTTGTATTCATCTAAATTATATAGTGTGTATACATTGTTGTGTAAAGAGAAAGTGAACTATAAAGTTGGCAGCAGTATGATTTATCATCCAAAATGGAACACATCAAGAGTGCTTATTAATTATCTTGGAACAACAGGAATGGTGAACACTGGGCTATCTCCTTATATGGTTGCTCAGGATGTTGACACCTGCATACTTGGGACCACTTACATTCCTGTTCTGCTCTTTGCCCTCCTTCCCTTCCTCTGTCTCCCTCCTTCCCTGTCCCCATCTCTGTCTCCTCTGTCTCTCTCTCTCTCTGTTTCTCCCTCCCTCTCTCTCTCTTTCTCTCTGTCTGTCTGTCTGTCTGTCTGTCTGTCTTGCTGTGCAGTTCAGGCTGGCGTGGACACACTGTGTAGCCCAGACTGGCCTCAAACTCACAACGGTCCTCCTGCCTCAGCCTACCAAGTGCTGGGATTATAGTTGCGCGCCACCATGCCCAACTTGGTTTCTCATTCTTGTTGGATGGAAAGACTGTGAACTTTGCTGTGTCTCGACACTGACTCTAAATGAATCAGTGGCTGATGGCTCATTTGCCCTTTGATTTCTCTGATTGTTTCTTAGGGACTATGAAACAATTCTTCAGGGAACCTGATTGCTTACACTGTTAAGCCCCTCAGTGCAGTAGTAGTCTAATATGTGTCTTTCGTGCTTCTAGCCTTTTGTTCTTGTCAGTCACCTTTAGCTGATCTTTCCCTGACAATAGCAGGCCTGCTTTTGTTAATTCCATTAACAATGTCCGTGTTCTCAAATCCAAGGGCAATCACATCATTGTTCTTATTTGGTACAGTTCATTATTCCTTCCTCTTAAGCATGTTCTCCTTATTTCTGTGACCCCCACACTTTCAGATTCTCGCCCAATTGTAGTATTGCCTATAGAGGATTGTTAACTAGTTGTCAACTTGTTATACCCAACTGAACTAAACTAATGCTGGGTGTAGGAGGCCCACCTGGGGATTATTGCCAGCAGCATGAGAAGCAGAACTGGAGAAGCTGTTGAGATACTGTTAGCGATGCTGTTTGGAGAAACTGTTAGAGCCTTTGGTTCTCCTGGTCTGTTCTGCTGGGGGACCTTGTCATGCTGGCTTTCCCAATGAACTTGGCTCTTCTAGTTGGAGGAAGGAGTTCAGGACCTTCCTTGTTGTTGAGAATGACCACAGTTCATTTTTGAGTTAGCTCTGGTTTCTATTTTCAGCATCACTTCCTGGCTCTAGCGAGGAAGATGGTGCACTTCTCAGTCTAAAGAAGCTCATCGCATTGGCTTTCCTGATGGGAGCTCAGCTTTCCTCGTTGCTGGAGGAGCTCAGAACCTCACTGTTGCAGAGGGTGACTGTGGTACTTTTGTGGGGCGCTCTGGTGCTTACCTAGAGCATCACTTCCTGTGCTAGTAGGAAGCATCACTTCCTGTGCTGTCTGTGCTAGCAGGCTGAGGGATCTCCAGCTCAGATCCCTCACTCTGTTAGCACAGATCTTTCATCTCGCTGGCATGGACTTTCTGGCTGCCACCACTGATGTTTGGGCCAAGCAGGCCTGCATGAGACTTCACTGTGGACTCTAAGCCTCCAAGTGGACTTGTGGGAGGCACTGCATGAGCTCTCAGTTTTCAGCTGGACTCATGTAGGATGCTAGGAACCAGGCCCTCACTGGGATCCTTTAGTTGTTAGTGTGTGGAAAGATTTCCTGAAGCCTTTGTATCTGATTCTTCGGATGATTATAACATAATATTATACAGTGTGTCCTGTAGTGCACTATTTCTCTTGCAAAACCCCAAACCGCTGCCCTTTTATGATCTGCTGGATTCCTCTCTGCTTGCCCTTTCCATGTGCAGTTTTTCTTTACTGAGCCTCAGTTTTGTGGCTGTAATTCCCATCATCTTTGTATTGGTGAAGGGAGGCACACACTTGAGATGAAAGGGAAGGGGAGCAAGTTTCAGGTGGTGTCGGGACAGGGAAGCAGGAAAAGTGCTGTCTTGGTCTTGACCAATCTCATGTGGCTCTGAAGATGCCAGATGGGCAGTGAGATGCGTGGATCTTGAGCTTAGTCAAGAGATCATCCAATGTACCAGCGTACTGTGCAGTTAATCTTCATGACGAGCTAAGATACCTGCCTTTGCCCTGAAGCCTTCTTTCTCCCAGTGCTCATTCTGAGTCACTGTGTCACCTGTGATACCCCAGGTAGCCATTCCTTGCCCCTACCAGAGTAGACACATTATCATAGATATCCCGTACTCTGCCCATAGTTATTAAATAGCCATCTTAAAGTGATACAGTTTTTCTGCCTTGTTTGTTCTTCCTCATTGGTTTAGCAACTGCACCATTTCTCTTTGTTTAAATGAGAAATTCTGGCCCTGGGATGTCTTCTGTGGAGATAAACTCTGCTAATGCCACTTTTAGAGTCTACTACAAAATGCCTTCTGTGAAGTGGTAGCCATCACATGTGTGTTTGTACATGTGCATGTGTGTGTAGTACATAGCCACATGTATTTGGGGTATAGCTGTTCAGTTGTCCAGTAAAGTGTTGACTAGCAAAGTGTAGATGAGTATTCTTTGAGGAATAAGGTGACTGTACAGTGCACAGTAAAGCTGCAGCTTATATTGCCCCTCTGATAGCTCATTTGTATTATGTAAACAGAAAATTAAATTGACAATCAAAGGTTAAAATTCAGTTAATTTCACATTTGTAATGAAAATACTTTCTATCCTACTCTCTGTCAACTGGGACCCTGTGGGCTATACTAACAGTGTCTCATTAAAATGATAACTTCTCCAGGGAGTTGTACTGGTACTAAGTGGTCTATGGAGTGTGTTGTGCTCCAGGATCATAGCTCCTATCAGGATTATGGAACTGAGAGCAGTTTTCCTGAAACCCATGGAAGCTACAGAACTTATTAAATGGGCGTAATTGCACCAATTAGTGATGGAATTTGTTCTCTATGGAAATTCTCTTTGTGGAATTCCTCCACAATTCCTAGTCACCGTGCAGGCAGTTAGAATAAAAGATGAATAGCTTTTGATTTTTGTCATTAAGTAGCTCCCAACCTGATGGGATGAATAGTTATATGTGAAACAGTGCTGAATGTAACTAAGACTGACATGACCAAAAGCTGTGAATATGTCAGTGGCAGGGTGACCATTTCCACATATTTGGTTTGGACAGGAAGGAAGTAGGGATAAGAGATGTGAACACTGATGGATTTCACCAGGAAGATAGCAGACATCTGGGGCTGTGGAAACTAGAGAACATTTTAATTAAAGTTAAAAAACATACAAACAATTCAATCTTAACTATGGTTTGCTTTTTTAATGAGAACTGATAATTTTATTCCAAGATAACATTTCCCCTAAACTGAGGCTTGCTTTCTAAGAATAACATTCATTGAATATGTACCTGCTGCATGCTAGATGCCTCTGTACATTCCTCATATATTCAGAGCAGAAGCTCTGCAGGGCGCTTTTACCCGTATAATTCAGAAGGCAGAAGTCAAGAGACTTGCAATTGCTCACACAGCCAGTGAATGGCAGAGCTGGGCTTTATGCACAAGTCTGTACAGGTTCATGTGTTCTCCCACAGAATATTGCCTCTTTCCCACAGATCTATTCAACTGAGACTGCTCACTAATAAAGATTGGAACATAGGCAGAGTCCATGTGTGTGCTTCTGGGTTAATTTAACCAGGTGTTACTTTTGGGTAAGTTTTGAAACCAGGTCCTTTTTAGTATTTTGTTGACTCAGTAAGCTGAATTTTTAGGTGTGGGTCAGCTGCAAGGCAAGACAGCATCGGCCTGCTTTGCTGCTCCATGTCAGAGAGTAGCTGGATCTTGCATGACATGACCTATCCATCTGCCCAGGAGAGTAGTGACTCTTGATTCTGTATGACTGCTCCAGGAGTGCTGTCTTTGGGCTGGCTTGGGTAAGCTGTCTGGCTAGAGGCTTGTGGCTCTACCCTAAATTACTAATGCTAAGGCTGTTGTAAGGAAATATATTCTCTCTTGGGAGGAACCAGAGCCACAGTAAATGATGTTATTCCTTGAGGATCAGAAGGGCCTGTATTGGTCAGTGCTTCAGATCAGTTGTAGCAGAGTGCAGATGTCCATCTTTTGCTTAGGTCAAATGGGAGAATTAATTGGGGATGTAGTGAGGATCACCACCCCTGCAACCTTCAAGTCATTAATAGTGGCACTAATCTCCACAAGGGGATGTAATATTGGTTTTGGTTTACTATTTTACTAAGAGAGCAACTCTAATAGCTTCCATTTTGCGTTTTTAATCATAATGGACCTTATACTAACGTTAAAGTTAAGGAACCAAGGGGAGACTTCTGTAAAGTATGGAATATTCTGGAACAGGGGAAGTGACTACAGGATGGATTTGAGGAGCCCCTGGACCCACACTGAGTTGGAACTTCACTAAAACTCCATCAACCATCTAAACTCCATAGGCCCCTACTTTTACTAGAGAGGCACAATGATGTCTGGGTTCCCCTGGAATCAGTGTTGGCACAGAGAGCTGGGGAGATAGCTCTGTGGCACAAGGTCCTGCCTGGCAAGTGCAACGTCATGAGTTTGAACCCTGGTCTGGCAAAAAAAAAAAAAAAAGAGTTTATTGTGTTGATTTAGCACCAGTATCCAGTCATCCCCCAAATATGTAATCATTTCCCTTTCCCTCATGTACACTTGCTCTGTAAAAGCCTCAGGTCATTCCATTGTTTTATTTCAATACCCACATTCTGCTGTGTGTCACCCTTGCAATCTACAGCTCCACTGGAACCTCCCCTCTCACCAGATTAGAAGACACTTCAAATCACCTTCTGACTCTGCTCTCATTTGCAACATAGCTCTGGCCAAAAGCCCTCAACAGTAATCGTGTCACTTTCCCAACACTAAACTGCACTGAAAGTTTTTTTTTTTTTTTTTTTTTGCCACCCAGGAAAAATCCCAAACACAAGCAAAATGAAGACCAACTTTCTGCCAAACATAAAATGTGATGTTTGGGATCCAGCAGGCAGTGCAGTCCTCGGCAGAAGCCTCTGGAGCTTCGTCCTAACTGGCAGCATTCCCATAAGTACTCTGAGTCTCCCGTATAACATAGGGAATTCCAGGGCTTCCTCTTCAGCCAGCTTCTCAAAATTTTCCAAATTAATTTCAAAGGCTCTTTAGCTACATGGCCAGGCAGTGTCACAATGACCACATTCTTAGTACCAGTTTTATTGTAGTCAGTGGTTTGCAAGAGAATAAATTTAATATATGACACATAATTTATGGGATTAATATTTAGCATTCACCCAAAAAATCAAATGCAGAAGAGTGCAAGAGATCTTTCTGCATACTAGAGACTCAAAGAATCCAGCCAAGGTCCTGGATCCCATGGCATGTCTTCCATGGGTCCAGACAGAGGTCTAGAGCCCATGGCAATCTCATGCAAGTCCATATCAAGGATCTGCATGGGTAAGGCCCAAAGGCCAGTTGTGGAAGCTAGAAAGTCTGTGCCAGCAGGGTGAAGGATCTGTGTTACAAAGCTGAAGGTTCTGCACTGGAGCCAGGAAGTGAGGATCAGAGTTCCTCTGACAAGGAGAATGGCTAAATTCTTTGGGATCTGCACTGGAGACTATGGTTTAAAGAAATGAGGCTTGCTAGGGGCTGTGGAGATAGTGCCTGCTGGGCAAGTGCAAGGTTGTGAGTTTCAACCCTGGTTCTTCAAAAAAAAAAAAAAGGTCTTGTTATCAAATTAATGAGAGGAAGATTGTGGTGGATTAATTAATGGTCAATTTAAGTGAGGACATCTCACTGAATTGAGTTATCCTGGTTCTGGGCTTGGAAGGCCCACCTGAGGATTGTTGCTAAATCCAGCATAAAAAGAGAATGAGAGGATAAGATAATATTTGTTTATTTTCCTGGTTTTCCGGATATAAACTCAGCTGTTCTCTTTGGAGGAGGAACTCGGGTCCTTGCTGTCAGTGAGAATGGCTTTGTTTCTCTTTCGGGGGAGCTCTGGCCTTTGCCCTGCTTCTGAGCTCCAGTGCAGATCCCTCAGCCTTCTGGCACAGATCCTTCATCTCACTGGCACAGACTTTTTAGTTTCCCCCACTGGCCAGCACTACACCAGGTCTTCCCTGTGCAGATACTTGATTCAGACTGGCAGGAGGCACTGCCAAGGACTCTAGGCCTCTGGCAGGACCCATGGAGGACATTGTCTATAAGATCCAGGACCTTAGCTGGTCTCTTTGGGTCTCTAGTATGCAGAAAGATCTCTTGCACTTTTCTGCATTTGACTTTTTAGGTGAATATTACAAAAGAATTGTTTAACTTATGTGTCTATATTAAATCTATTCCCTTGCAAACCACTGACTATGACAGAGGCTTGGTCTGTAGCATAAAGCTGTGAGGACAAGATCCTTCAAAGAAACTTTGGAACTGCGTTCTCCTATTTTGGTCAGTGTTATAAGCCAAGCTATTGCACTGTTTTGTCTCAAGCTCAAAGCTGAGCCCTGTCTGCTTCTCCTGGGCCTGGCTGATAGAGTCGGGTATAGCCATGGCTCAGCAGATCAGGCCTGAAGGCCTGAGCTTTCTTCCATTTTGTGTAGCTCAAGACAGGAAAAGGCATTGTTCACTTTTAGAAAGGAATTGCAAACCTAAAAAATTTATGAACTTAATAATCACTGACACCTATACCACTAGGCAAAAATATGACTAGGTAATTATTTCCGATTTACATTGTTTAGTCTCTTAAATCTCCATGGAAGGAGGCATGTCTCTATTCTCTCTTATTTAATCCCCTGCAATATTTATAAGTGGGAACATCTTTCTTGCAGCTAATTGAAAGTTTGCATAGTTTATTTGAATATTCATGTCTTTTTATTCGTGGCCAGAAGAGATGGATAATCGTACTTCATGCTTCACCTAAGGGAAATTATAACTGAATTTTGGCCTAGAGGCAGCTCAGTGTGGCCTAAGAGCATGAGCCTGGGCATTGGATCTGGATTTAAGGCTGGTTCTGTTGCTTGCCTCAGTTTGACATAGAGTATATTATTTAATTCTGAGTCAGTTTCCTCATTCTCCTGGGGCAATATGACCTACTCTTCAAGTTAAGTCCATAATACCTCTTCCAATGGCTGGCACAGAGTCTTCTCTTACTTTGCAATCCTCTGTAGGATACATGCTCTCACCCAAGCCATCATATCTATATGCTAGCTAGGAAGAATGAGAAAGGGCACAGAGAGAAAGGAACATTTTCTCTTCTGTTTTGTTTTTTCTTACTCTGAGCACTTCTAGAGATTGTACAAATGACTTTAATTGTCATCTCATGACCAGTCCCAGCTGACTCCCAGGGAAGCTTTTATTCATTACATTTATTCATATACCAGATGCCATTGGGAAGTTGCAGTTGTGACAAAGAAGAGGGTTATATCTAGCAGGTCTGAGTTCTTCAGGAAGTGCTACCTAAGGCAAAGACCAGCTGGTGGGAATTTTATTCACTCAGTGATGAGTGAAAAGTCAGATTGTGTGCTGGCCCAATGACAGTCCCACGAGGCACCCTTTTGTTGCTCTAATATTATGCTTGCGAGGCCTTTGTGTTCCTATGTTAACCATGCCATGGATACAGACTGGTTTGGAAAGAGATGTGACCTTGGGCAAGGTGGCTCTTGATATTTGAGCTGATTCTTGCAAAGAATGACAGCTGAAGTCCTTCCTACAGCAACTGTACTAATAAGTTCTTAGTAGAAGTGCTTCTGAGCTGTGTGTCTGAGTATGCATTATGGGGAGAATAAGAGGGCCAACATTTTTGCTACGCTACATCAGAGAGTGGTGGTAAGGATCAAATAAAATGAAAGATGGTAGAATTTTGGAAGAGGAAGTGGCTTATGGTATGTAGCTAGTCAACCTTTGCTGTGATAATAGAATTGCCAAGATTTTTTTTTTTTTTTTTTTTTTTTTTGGAGACAGGGTCTCGCTGTGCAGCTCAGGCTGGCCTTGAGCTCACTTTTGTAGCCCAGGCTGGTCTCGAACTCGCACTGATCCTCCTGCCTCAGCCTCCCGAGTGCTGGGATTACAGGCATGCGCCACCACGCCCGGCTCAAGATTTTTTTTTAAGGAGGTGGAATGAGTGGATGGGTAGCAGGCTACTTTTTTCTCCCAGAGGCTTTTATGGGACTTAAGAGGTGACCATCTCTGGTCTAATGATCAAACTTGGGAAATATTATATTGCAAAATCTTTCATTTCTATCTGTGTGGAACAGTGTGTAATCAATTCCTCTTCTGACGATTTATGTTAGAAAAGATAGTATTGATATTACTTTTGTCTTTTGTTTTCCCAAAAATAAAAAATATAGAAAGTGCTTCCTGTATGTAAAATTCTATTCTGATTATCATTTCTTCTGTTAACAAATGTGCCACATGGAAATTTCCTCAAAGTAAGACAAGAAGTGAAAAACTCATTCATTAGACACTTAATGGGCACACACCCCATGGGCACCATAGACAGGCCTGTGCCACACATATAAGCCAGAGTTTTTTACCTGAGCATCGGAGCAATCTCCTGGCCAGAGTCTTGGTTCCCACTTTTCCCCATCTGCAGTCTGTTCATTACAGTGGCCAGAATGAGCCTTTGAAATATTGTACCCATGTCAGGATGCCATTTGCTCT
Organism: Myocastor coypus; assembly: GCA_004027025.1. NCBI lineage: Eukaryota > Metazoa > Chordata > Mammalia > Rodentia > Myocastoridae > Myocastor > Myocastor coypus. The sequence goes on along the minus strand of PVJA010003398.1, from coordinate 11,797 downwards.
CAACCTTCCAACGCTCCTCAGTGTATCTTCAGTGGAAGGCACAGTCTTTGCCATCCCTCACCAGGCCCTGCATGCTCTGGCTCCTCATCATGTCTCTGACCTCATTTTGTGTTTCAGGAACTCTGGCCTCCCTGCTGTTTCTCAGCCAACCAAACAAGCATCTGATAGAGGACTTTGGCTCTTGTTCTTACTTGGGTCTGAAACACTCTCCTTTAGATGTGACCTTGGCTTACTCTTCTACTTTCCCCTGGCATTTTGTCAGAGGCCTTCCCTGGGCTTTCTGTCTGAAGTACCGCTTCTCACTCTACTTTATTTTCATTTGTGTGTCTTATTACTACCTGAAATCAACTATTTCTTTGTTTACTGTTCATTATTGCACAGACTACAGGATCTGAGGCAGCAGGGACTTTGTTTTTGCTTGCTGAAATGTACTAAACCCTTTCCACTCTCTGAGACAAACACCTGTGACTTGCAAGTTAAAGGAAGAGGAGTTGCTTTGGCTATTTCAGAGAGTTTAGTCCACGTAAGGTTGGATGACTCCAAGACAAAAATAGCATGGTGGAGGAAGATGACAGAAGAAAGCTGCTCAGCCTACAGCAGCCAGGAAGTGTGAAGAGAGGTAGAGACACAGACAGACAGACAGACAGACAGACAGACAGACAGGCAGGCAGGTAGGCAGGCAGGCAGGCAGACAGAGAGAGACAGACAGACAGACAAGAGGAAAAGAGCAGCAGCAACTGTGGGCAAAAATATGCTCTTCTAGGTGTTCCTCCTGGTGACCCACCTCCTCTTCCCATGCCCCCTCCCAAAAAACCCCACATTTATCTGTGAATTCAGCAGTGGGTCAATCCACTGCTGAATGTCATACTCCCATGATTCAATCATTTTACAAAAGTACCACCTTGGTGCACACAACACTTTGAGAGGATGGTCTAGATCCAAACCATAACATGGATTACCCTCAAAAGAGTACTTGGATCAAGCAAGTATTCAACAAATTTTTGTGAATCAAAGTGAATCAAGGAGTGAGTGCGCTAACTTCTGGGGTATGATGATAATGAAGACTGTTATGAATTGAACCTGTATAGAATAAACAGCCTGTAATTAAGGTCCATTACAACAGAAGGTACGAAGTATAGATCTTTCTCTTTGAAAATAATAATAATAAATGTTGGTAGTGGAGTTTCTAATATTGAATATTGAGCAACCTGGAATTCCTAGATAACCTTTCATGGTCATGACACACAACTCTTTTAATATACTGTTCTTAAGATAAAGTTCTATATGATGTATTTTATTTAGTATTTATTAATAAGTAAGAATGGTTATCTGTAGTTTTCTGCCATCTTTGTCCTGTTTTGATTGCCATAGGTATTATCATGGTTAGGCCAGCCTCAGAGAAGTTGGGAAGATCTTTCTTTTTTAATTTAATTTAATTTTATTTTTTGCTTTTTGAGACAGAGTCTCTCTGTGCAGTTGAGGCTGGCCTTGAGCTCACTTTTGTAGCCCAGGCTGGTCTCGAACTCGCACCGATCCTCCTGCCTCAGCCTCCCAAGTGCTGGGATTACAGGCATGCGCCACCACGCCCAGCGGGAAGATCTTTCTATGTGCTAGAGCTGCTGAAATAACATAGGATTCCCTAGTTTTGGTAGAACTTTCCTATACACTTGTATGGGCTTGATTCCTTCATGTTTGGTAGAAGTTTGATTTGTTTTTATAATTTGTTGTGGTTATTGCTCTATTTATTATTTGTATTTTCTTGATGTTACTGATCATAGTCAATAGCTATGATTTCATTTTCTGGAAATGCTTTCATTTTATGTAGGTTTTCAAATATATAGAGTTCTTAAAGTTTTGTATTTGTATTTCGTCATCTTTCTTATTTGTATTTTTTTCATTGATTTCTACAAAATTTGCCAAAGTTTTTTCTACTCTATTTTTGTTTTTTAAAACCTTTGATTTTATCCCTCAAGTCTACATTTTGTGGTTTTAATTGTCTTACTCCATATTCACTGGAATCTCTCTTTCTCCTACCTCAGCTTCATTCTTGGATTCTGTTTTGCTAGTTGCCCCCTCTTCCCTTAGTAAGGCTGGCACTGCTGCCCACTCTAACTTGTTTGACTTTGAGCTCAGCACCCACACCGGGGAGTTTGGTGCAGATTTTAAGGTTTTCATGCATTAAAAAAAATGCCTCTTAACTGCGAGCTAATTATTTGGGATGGGGATAGAGAAACAGTGAGGTGACAGAGAGGTTCATATAATTGATTCAGCTTTCCTAAAGGATGACATTTATTGAGTACTTTGATGACTCATTTCTGCTTCTTATATTGTTTGATTTTTTTTTTTTTCATTTTATGTAGTTGGTACAGGGCCCCATTATACAGTTCAGACTCGTAGTGATCTTCCTGTTTTCAGCCTCCCCTGGGATTACAGGCATGTGCCACCACGTCAGCCTGGGCTCTTATCAAGGGCTCAGCCTACTGTGGGGATGGGGCTGGCGCAGTATGCAAGGCTGGTCCCTGGTCCCTACATTTGCAAAGCAGGTGCTTAGTCTGCTGAGCTATCTCGCTGGCTCCTTATTGTTTGATTATTAAGCTTGAATTTTAATTAATTAATTAATTTATTTATTTATTTATTTTTGCGGGACCGGGGTTCAAACTCACAACCTTGCACTTGCCCAGCAGGCGCTTGTGCCTTGGAGCTATCTCCCCAGCCCCTAAGCTTGAATTTTAAAACTTTATTTTGAGACAGTTTCTTTTTTTTTTTTTCCTGACCCACTAAATTGCTGAGGCTGGGCCTGAAGTTGTTGCTGTCTCAGCCTTCCAGAGAGCTGGGATTATAGATATGCATCACTATGACATTATGGATGATTTTGTAGTATAATTTTTTTATTTTTTTTTCTTGTTTCAGAACTTTTGTTTGTTTGTTTATTTACTTTTATGTCCAGCTCAGCCTGCCCTGAAGGCAGGGCTGGTGCAGCATGTGGTGCTGGAGATTGAACTGCGGTCCCTGCAGCCGCCTAAGCTTTCCTAAGTAGGTGCTTTAGACCACTGAGCCATCCTGCTGGGCCCCTGTAGTATAATTTATTTATAGGTCCTTTTCATCACATATTTTTTGGTTTGGTTACATGTAAATTTGGGTTCTTTGTTTTCTATTTTTAAAATGTACCATACAAATTTTGGCCTGCTAGCTCCATTCTTAGCATTTAATTTTTAGTAAAATAAAATTTTAGCATGATCTTGTCAGTGTGGAAAAATCTCTAGAAATCAGAAAGGCAGTTATTTTCTTGCTGTGTCCTCATGCAGCTTCTGTACATTGTAATTAACCATTTGGGACTGATAGGAGTTGTGAGCTCTGCCCCGAACTAGAACCCTTTCCTCATCAAGGGACTACCTGCCTGAGCTCAGCAATTCCAGGGCAGGAAGTGCCCTTCTGAGGCTTGGATAGTTCCAGTTCTCACAGAATGTTATGTAAGCAACTAACTATGTTTACTCTGATTAAAAAAAAGACTACTCTAAAATCCAGTAAATGAATGTCATTGTCATTATTTATTGTGTGGTACATTATTTGTTGTGAACCCAGAACTTTAACACTAAGGTACATCACCCACTCCACCCCACCCTCTTTTTGAGACAGGGTCTCACTATGTAGTTCAGGTATCTCTGAACTCCCACAGTCTGACCTCAAACTCATGGTGATCCTTCTGTCTCAGCCTTCTGAGTGCTGGAATTAGAAACATCCCCTACCAAGCCTGGCTATAATCATTTTAAAACTTTATTTCAAGACAGTTTTTTTCAAGTTCATAAATTGCCAAAGCTAGGTTTGAACTTTTTTTTTTTTGTATGAGGGATCAAATATAGAACCTTACACTTTCTAGGCAGGCATGTATGCCACTGAACTACATCCCCTGTACTCTGAGCTTGAACATGTAACCTCCCTACCTCAGCTTCTCAGAGAGCCAGCATTACAGGTGTGTATCACCAGGAGGAGTAATTTATTTTATAATGTGATTTATTTGTAGCAGATTTCCATGCTTTAAATAAGGACTTTAAGAGTCCATCCCATGCACATGACAGGCATGGAAGCTTTGCTTATCTGTGGCAGCCTATCCCACCACTGCAGAAGACAGAAGGGTACTGGACAGGTACAGGGAACTGGTGAGTCCTGCCTCATCCTCACCATGATCTCAGGAGCTTTGCTGAGCTGTGGCCTGCCCCTATCATCTTCGGAGCCTTCTGGAGCTGCAGTGTGGCCATTTCCACCATGGCAGAAGCCGTGCTGATCCTCACATAGCAGGAGCTTCTGTGAGCTTATACTGATCCCCCACTGTTGTGGGAGCCTTGCTGACCCTTGTACCACCACTCCCTCACTACTGCTGAATCCTGGTGAACACTGAGAGCTTCAAAAATGTCAAAACAAAGGAAGAAAAGGCAATCTCAGACCTCCTGCTCATTCAGAACAAGTCCAAGAGAAAAGAACATAGAAAATGGAATTCACATACCTGAAATTTCTGAAATTACAGAAAATGATGAAGTAAAGAAACAGTAGCTTTAGGCTATAGAAGAAATAAGACCAGAAATGATCTCTCAAGTCAAAAAAAGAAATGACAACAGTCACAAAAGAATTGCTCAGCACAGCTAAAGAAGACATAGATTAAAAAAAAGAAGAGAATAGAAAAATGATGGAAACATTGCACAAACAATAAATATATACACAACAGAGCAAAGATAAAAATCACATGATCTTCTCAATTAAGGCAGAAAAATCTTTTGACAAAGTCTAACACTCATTCATGATAAAAACCCTACAGAAAACTAAAACTGATGGTCATTACCTCAACCTAATAAAAGCTATTTATGTCAAACCAACAGCCACTGGAATCTCACAAAGGAAGTAAAAGATTTATACAATAAACATTACAATACTATGAGAAAAGAGATTGAAGAGGATTTCAGAAAATGGAAAGATACCCACTGCTCATGGGTAGCAAGAACCAACGTGGTGAAAACGGACATACTCCCAAAATTGTTATATAGATTCAGTGTAATCCCAATTAAAATACAACTAGTAGACCTCACAGATTTAGTGAAAACATTCCTCAAATTCATCTGGAACTGGAAGAGATTTAGAATAGCAAAAGCAATCCTGAGCAACAAAGGGAAGGCAAGAGGCATCAAAATCTTTCATTTGAAATTATACTACAAAGCTACTGTGAAAAAAATCAGCATAGCACTGGCAAAAGGGCAGACCTAAGGATCAACGGAACGTGTCAGAAGATGCAGACACAACTGCAGACACACTCAGCCATCTTATCTTTGACAAGGAGGTCAAACATGTTCACTGGAAGAAAAATAGCCTCTTTAATAAATGGTGCTGGAAAAACTGGCTTTCCACATGCCATAGACTATAATTAGACCCATGTCTATCACCATGCACTGGCCTACAGTCAAAATTGGTGAAAGATTTAAATATTAGGGCAGAAACTAAATCTTTGTGAGGAGAAAGTAGGCAGAAATCTTAAAGACATAGGGGTAGGTAGAGAGTTCATGAACAAAAACAAAACTGCGTGGGAAATTCTTCAGAGAATCAACAACTGGGATCTCATCTTTTTGAAAATTTTCTGCACATCAAAAGAAATTGCCAACAGAGCAAAAAGAAAGCCCAAAAATTGGGAAAAAATTATAGCAGATAGCTCCTCAGACAAAGGACTTCTGTCTAGAACATAATAAAGAATTTTAAAAAATCAGGCCCACAGAATTCAAAGACCCAATCAAAAAAATGGTGTCTGAGATGAATATACATTTCTCAGATGAAGAAATCTAAATGGCAAATAAATATATGGAAAAATGTTCAACATCTTTGGTCATTCAAGAAATGCAAATTAAAACAATAGTGAGATTCCATTTCGCCTCACAAGGAATGGCTGTCATCAAGAAGTCAACCAATAATTAATGCTTGAGGGGCTGTGGGCAAAAAGGAAGCTTTTTCTGCTGTTGGTGGGAGTGTAGACTGGTACAACCACTATGCAAATCAGTGTGGGGATGTCTCAAATAGCTAGTACTGGAGGTTGCATTCAACCCTGCTATTCTGGGTATCTTTCCAAATGAGCTGAAAACGTACCACAGCAATATATGTGCACCCATGTTTATAATAGTACAGTTTATCATAACTAAATCTTGGAAACAACCCAAGTGCCTATCAACTAAAAATGGATAAAAAGTTGTAGTATTTTTGCACAATGAAGTATTACTCTGCTATGAAAAAAGATAGATTTGAAGCTTTTGTAGGTAAGTGGATGCAACTAGAGACCATACTCATAAGTGAAATAAATCATAGCCTCATGTGCAAACTTTATATTGTCTCGCTACTGTTAGAATCTGAAAGAGTAAATAAAATCCTAAAGTTACAATAGATACTGTGAAAGGGAAAGAGTTTATTCAAAGGGAAGGAAAAGTGGATGAGGAAAAGTATAGTAGAGAGGAGAGGATAAGAGCTATGTATGCATGCAGGAAGGCTTGCTTAATGGCGCTACGGATTTCTGTGGAGGGAGCAGTTGATGCTTAAGAGATTTTTATTTTCTTGTCCTTTTTTAATTGTTTTTTTTCCTAAAACCCATTTTGAATGCTTGTATCTGGTAATCTGAACAACTAATTTGAAGACAAAACATGTAATACAACAACTATTGTTGAAGTTCTATTTGTTTGGTGAAGTTCTGTGTCTTTTTTTTTAACTTTTATATTCTCTTTAGATAGTGGCTTTAAAATGAATTCAACAAAATTTGGAAATATCTCCATGTGAATACAGAGCAATGAGTTTTCTTAAATCTTATCTTCATGTGGAAAGGAATGTTTAACTCAAAAGAACCTAGAGGTTTACCATCTGAACGTTCAGAGTGGAAATATGGACTTGATTAGACTTTGTCTTTTCTCTCCAGCTGTTTGGGGTCTGTGTTCATCTGTTTTCAGTACTGTAACAAAATACCCAAGACAGCCTTAAAAGGAACATAGATTTGTACCTTACAGTTTTGGAGCTGGGAAGTCCTACGTCAAGCGTCAGCATTTGTGATCCTCCTGCATCCTCCCCCGAGAATGAAAAAGGGGCAGGAGCGGGCAAAGCAGGAGATTAAGAGTGAGCAAACTCCTTTTATAAGAAAGCTACTCTTGACATACTTGGCCCGCCCCATGCAGTACCAGCACTGGCCCTTTCCTGAGGGCAGAGCCCTAACCTCTTGTTAGGCCCCACCTCCCCACACTACCAGATTAAGCAGCGGATTTTCAGGGCATGAACTTGGAGTAATGTGAAAACTACTGTGGAGCCATTTAAACATCATGGTAGAATTCTTTCCACTTTTATGTAATTGTGAGTTTCTGACATTTGAATGTTGTGATTGTGTGGTTACAAATCCAGAGTTAATCCTAAAAAGAAAATAATACAAAATCAGTGAAAGATTTGCATATGTTCCACTAAATCTTATTAAAGTATCAGAATTTATTACTAAAGGAGATGCTGAAGTTTGTACTAAATATGTATTGAGAGAGAAAAAAAGAGTGGAGAGAAGTGGAGAGGGGGTGCTGTCTAAGGAGGGCACTGCATTGGAGGGACTGGTTTTAAGGCTTCTTCTTCCTGTATTCTCTTTTCAGTTTCCCAGCAATAAAGGAAATTGCATTTATAATAGTAGCAGTCTGAAGGGTATTTCAAGGTTAAAAATAAAATGCATGGTGATTACATCGTTCTTGAAGATGAAGCTTGATAATTTTAATTCCTTAGGGAAATACTTTCAGTGTTTTTGGATGGAATACTTGCAACCTGGCTGTAAACAGGAAAGGATAACCTGAAAAAGGTATACTGTAATCCCAGTGCTGGGGAAGCTGAGACAGGAGGATCACGATGAGCCTGAGCTGTGTAGTGAGACCCTGTGCCAAATAAATAAAAGAAGGTATTTTCACAGAAACACAGTAAAAGGATAAAGAGTAGGCTGTGTTGTTGCCTATGTGTCATGCCAATAGTGATGACTTTTATTAAGTGATGACTTTTATTACCTCTTTGTGAATAGATGGTTCACTCTTATATTTCAGCATTTGACATATGAAAGTTTAAATCCTATGCTTATTTATAATCCTTTGGGTAGTACAAGTAGAATTACTAGCTTTGGTATTTTGGGTTTGATATAAAATTTAAAAGGTAGTACTAGCATGAGATTTTCTGTTCATGAGTTATACTTCTGAATAATAAAGTAATAGCACATCGTGTCAAGTGTTTATGTACCTGCACTGCTGAATTATTAAAGATGGAGCCATCCCAATAAACCAATTATATGTAGCTATTATTATCCCCATTCTACTGGTCCATATTGTGTTACTATAATGCAATACCTAATGAAGGCTAATTGATAAGAAAAGAGATTTATTTGGGCTCATGATTTTGGAGGTCTGTAGCAGAGGGGCTGCACCTGGTAATGGCTTTGCTGGTGGAGCCCCAGGTGATTTAGGGTGTCACATTGCGAGAGACAGGCACTCCCACGTGTGAAGTGTCCATCTTCTAATCTCTGTCCTTCTTATAAAGCAGCCAGTAACTCAGTCCCAGGGATTCCGATGGGGATTAGACTTTATCTAATCCTAATCACCTGCTCAGCGCCCTGCCTCTTAGCACCATAGTCTGATTAATTTTCTACTCTCTTAATGTCTTATGATGCTGATTAATTTTCGACACTTGGGGAGTACACTTAACTGTATGCACACTGTAGCACCCGCTTTACACATGAGGAATAGGAAGTGTAAATTTCTTGCTCAAGGACACAGCTAGAGAGTAACAGGGCTGCTCCAAACTTGCACTATCACTGGGTTGGCCATCTGTGAACATTCTTGTCTGCACCCCATCTGTAGCCTGTCAGTAGCACAAGGCTTTATATAATGTGGTTTGGGTAAGAACATGTAGTTTATTTGTGTGGAATAAAAAATATTTTCAGATAATTGGTTCCTATTGACATTAAAATATTATCAGCAGGCTTAAACTGTGTTGATTATGATTATGGTGCTGTCCATCCCCATCACCTTACTGAAATTTTTGATATATATATAGACGGTTCAGATAAATTTTTATTTTTTAAAAGATTTATTTTTTATTTTTTATTTTTCATTTTTCTTGTTTCAGAACTTTTGTTTATTTATTTATTTTTATTGCCAGCTCAGCCTGCCCTGAGGGCAGGGCTGGCACAGCATGTGGTGCCAGGGATCTAACCGTGGTCCCTGCAGCCACCTAAGCTTTCCTAAGCAGGTGCTTTAGACCACTGAACCATCCTGCCAGGCCCCCAGATAAATTATTGAGGTTAGGGAATCCTGAAAGGTTGTAAATAACTCTACTGCATCAACTTGGTTTTTTATTTTTTATTTTTTGCTAAGTTCTATCTTTTCCAAGATGCATTAGCATTCCCCCTGTCTTGCTGTGCTCATCCCCACCCTGCCTCTATCTTGCAAAGCTCTCACAACCAAAAGCCATAGCCTCAACTAGTGAGAATATTGGGTTTCAGACCTGCACCACCCCACATAACCTATGGTAACTCTGTCTGCCTTGTAACCTGTAGTGAACCCCGGATTCCTCTTTAGTAAAGGGAAGATAAGGTTAGAACTATTGAGAAGATTAAATTCAATGAAATAATCTGTAGCAAGGACATAGTGTCCTGTGTGCACAGCAATAAATTACGGTTGTTTCTATTGCTGTCAGGGGCCATTAATTTGTTCCTGCATTTAGTCTACATGGTAGAAAGGTTGATGTAAGTATGTATGCACACACTTATTATTGCAAGTGAGCAAATAATAATGAATAAAAGTCACATCACACTATGTCACATCCAATATGGAAAAATGCTTTAATGCAATGCCTGGGAAATGTCACTCAGTGACTTCATATCTTGTCTCATGAAATAAATTTTTCATATTTCATGACAATTGATATATGTACATATTTCTGTCTTATTATTGAAGTTGTCATATATGTAATGAAATTCCTTATCATGTTGCAAGCAAAAACTTAGCTTAAGCCTGGATTTTAATTTTTGCTTTTCAATATTCCCTTTAATGTTTAAAAAATCTTCAGAACATCACATAGTTTTCTGTGTTATCATATGGTCAATTTGTATACAGCTTTTACAACCTTTTCCTCATCTATAGCAAAATGCTATTTAATTTAGGAGCTTATCTATCAAGACAAGGAGATAAAATAGATATACATGTTTTCTCAATCTAATTTTAAAAATTTACACATGAGGGAATACTAGTCAAATGTGTTGCACAGAAGAAAATATGATATATAAGCAACTGTGGTTTTTGTGTATGTGAGGGCTAGCTTGAATCAACTGTGACAATTTTGCCTTTTTTTTTTTTAGAAGGACCGGGGTTTGAACTCATGATCTTGTACTTGCTAGGCAGGCACTTGTGCCATGGAGCTATCTCCCTGGCCCCAGCTGTGATAATTTTGAGACTTGATTTTTTTTATAATTTTTAAATTTTATTTATTTATTTTTTTCTTGTTTCAGAACCATTGTTTGTTTATTGACTCTTTTTTATGGCTGGCTCAGCCCGCCCCGAGGGCAGGGCTGGCGCAGCATGTGGTGCCGGGGATCGAACCGTGGTCCCTGAAGCCTCCCAAGCTTTCCCAAGCAGGTGCTTTAGACCACTGAGCCATCCCACCGGGCCCAAGACTTGATTTTTTTTTTTTACAGGTTCTCACTACACAGACTGGACACATGATCTTTCTGTTTTCAGCCTCCCAAGTGCTAAGATTACAGGTGAGCACCATTATGCCCAATCTCAATCGCCATCTCAGCATGCCCTGGAGGTGGGGCTGAGTCCAGCATGGCGTGTGGGGAATGAAACCCAGTCCCTGCATCTGCCTAAGCAGATGCTTTAGTCTGCTGAGCTGTCTGGCCAGCCCTGAGGCTTGATTCTTTAAAAGTGAAATTAAAATTATTCCTACATCACAACCCTACAAGTGATTTTACTTTGAGACAGAATCTTGCTAGACCATTCAGAGCAGCTTTGAACTTACTATACAGCCCATGCTGGACTTGAACTCAGGGCAGTCCTCTTGGTTCAGCCTCCTGAGTGCTAGGATTATAGGTATGTGCCAACACACCTAGCAGCTTAAAAATGACTTTTTCTTTTTGCATACTATAATCAGTAGACATGTATATCATAACATAATTGTAGCAGAGAACATACTGCTATTTTGTATCCTGCTCTTATCTTTGAGAAAATACAGGTTTTAGATGAAAGTGCAGGCTTTGAGAGATCATTTTACTCTTGGAATCAACTTTGGCTTCTCACTCAGTTGTTTCTGCTGAAGAAAACAGAGAACAAAGAGAAGAAAAGAAAAAGAGAAGAGGATAAAGAGCCCCAAGTTTATGTTTTTGAGAATTACTTTGAAATTTGCCTTGGAAAAATATCTTGCTATAAATTCTGGTAGAGTTCTTGGTTGGGCAATCAGATATGATTGAAGCCAAGGACAGCAGGAAGGAGTCTCTCAAGAGAGGAAGAGGTGGGTCAGGCTGTGGTAGGCAGGCATGATGTCAGCCTGGTGATGACATTGACGGCCATCTATGGTCCTGTTCTGATGGGGGCATAGGAAGACCACCTATAGGGGAAATTAATACCGCTGAGATCTTGTTTACTCAGCTGTGCACCACGGATGGTGAAGACGGATGAACCTTGTTTTACTCTTACTGCTTGTGCACATGTCTCAGTACTGAAAGCCAAGGTGTACCAGTAACTTGGGGCTCCTTATCAAAAGGAGACAAGAGTTC
>PVJA010003397.1:77448-95773 GCA_004027025.1 Myocastor coypus | reverse complement strand
GGATATTACTTAATAACAAACTGTTAGATTCCCTTAGTGATTGGGTAAGTCCCTGAATTTTCTGTTACTGGTTTATCCCTGTCAGGTTCTAAGGTGTATGAGATATGAAGGTCCTGCATCCTCATTCTCCTCTGTTCTTCTCCTGGAACCATCTTTGCACCACCTCTTACCATCCTGACCAGTGGAATTTAAAACATGACTTGAATGCCATAGCCCAACATGTGCCCATCCCTGGACAGGTGGAGCATTAAATATTTTCTGAGTACTCTTAGAGAAATTTAGAATTTGTGGGGGGGATTTTAGTACAGGGACTGCAGTGTCTACAGGTTCTCACTACATAGATCAGACTTGTAGCAATACACCTCTGTTCAACCAAGAGCTGGGATAATAGGCGCGTGCTACTACGTCTAGTCTCAGTCACATTCTCTGCACGCCCTGGGTGTGGGTCCAGCACAGCAGGCCCAAGGATTGAACCAGAGCTGCTGTGCTCTGGCTAAGCAGGTGCTTTAATTAGCTGGCTTATTTGGCGAGCCTGAGAAATTTAGAATTCTTAAAGGACGCAAAAATTAAAACAAAACGCTACAATTTTAGAAAAATAAAATAGCCAATTACAGAAGACCAGAAATGTTCAAAAAAAGGGAAAGTCTTATTATGTTTGTCCAGTCTTCTATTATATGTATGTCTGTATCTATTTATCTACTTATAACTATATCTATATCTATGTCCATGCCTATATCTATATCTATGCTGACATCATTTTTCTAATCATTATTGGTACAACAATTTCTTCTCAATGAACTAAGAGAAAGTAGTTGTGTACATCGTCTAATATTCCATAATTGCAGTAGGTTATTGGCAGAACTGGTAATGTTAGAGGTGATGATTTCAGCCTTTTGCAGCTCAGCATTCTAATCTTGCTTTACTTTTTATGCATATGTATATGTCTATAATTGTATCTATATCTATATACAGATATATAATATATATATGAATGTGTATATAATAGGGTTCATAGAACAATAAGTATTTCTCAAATTCTGATTGATGTTTTGAGTGTTTAATATGAAAAATGTCTTATATTTACTTCTGTGAAAGTTTTCTGTGCAGACCAGTATCACTTCACTTTTTGCACCTGGAATTTATTCAGTGTCAAACTCGTCAACTTCCAGAGAACAAGATGAATATTATCAGAAAGCAATAATAAACCGACAATGCAAACAATATTTTGAAGTCATCTTTTTCTGGGTCTTGTTATCACACCAAAACCACAAAGACCAAATATTTCTTCCCCAGAGGATTACTCTTCGATCCACAAAGGCAAGATTTACCTCAAGAATGATTCCTTCACAATGTGTCATATCTATAAAGTACAAAGGCAAATTTGACACTTGTTACATTTTCTTAAGGAAAAAATGCTTCAATATATCATTTGCTTATTTTTATTAAGAATTATTTCTAGGAAGGGATCATATACCAACCAAAAGAGAGCTCACTGAATTAGACCCTCTATTATTTGTTTGTTTGTTTTTATTTCTAGAAATCCAGAAAATAAGATGTAATCAGACTCACTGCATCTGATCTCCAATGTGTCTTGTGATCTTCATGGGCTTTAATATGAATCTACAGAAGAGTACCTCTCAAAGAGTAGTGAACTGCTTATAGTGGTCCCTAAGATGGTTAAGTTTATGGATCAGCTTTGGCTGGTCACAAGATGACCAAAATCAACATCATTTCTAAGTGTGTCAGCGAGTCGTTTTTGATGGACTTTAGTGTTTGAATCAATAGAGTCAGTAAAGTACATAGTCTTAAGCAATATAAGAGAACATCATATTAGCCACTGAAATAATAGCACATCATGTACTTCTCATAGGACAATTTCTAACAGTCTCTCTCAGAACTTTTCTTATTCTCTCTCTCTCTCACAAACATATGCAAATGTGAGTGATTCTTATATGCACATACTACAGGTTTCATGTATCTAGAGAACCTCACTAACATTGCTGTTTATACACATTGTTTAGATATTTGTACTGGAATAGTATATCTACTATCTTTATCTATCATGATACATTTAAAAGTTAATGATCAGCCTTGGATATCTGAGACTACTCTGTCCTTTCAGTCTTTTTCAGTGATTTTAATACCCTCATAAGTCATTCGAGTGCCACTTCTTTAAGTCATTTTAATCTTTTCCTTCATTTTGCACTTTGAGTTCTTGTATCATTACTGCAAATTTTGTAGTCACTAAATATTTAGATTCTGATTTGTCTGTGTCTATTACTACTGCAATAGGAAGAGGCAATTTTTGTTCACTGGGCCTAAGCGAAGGCTTCCAGTCTAGGTCCTCTGCCTTCATTTTCACCTGCTACAATCTTGTTGTATAAAGAAACCTATGAGATCTTTTTTAAAACTGTAAGGCAGATCAGATCATTCCCCGGCTTTTAAAGCCTTTCAGTTGCTTCCTCTTTCACAAAAAGTAAATCTGAGCTTCCAATTCCATTGGACAAAGACCTGGATAACGTGGTTTCTGCTCAGCTTTCCACATCATACTGTACTAAGTTTTCCCTCATACTCTATGACCTAGATCTCATTTTCATCCATGGCATATGTTCCTCATCTGCTGCAGGAGAATAGCTAAAACTGTGTGTTTTCGTCGTAGAAATTGGCAGCCCAATTGATAAAAACATAGTTGGTCAAACATCTATTTTATTATATGCTCCATCATGTTAACATCCTTGTTTTTCTTATTTCAAACATGCCAGTCATCTGCCTTTCTCCTGCAGTATCGCACCACAGTCTTTGAAAGATGAGATAATTGCCTGGCCTCTTCCCACTACATTAGAAGTATCTAAATTAGTGGAATGATGCCAGTCATATTTATTTTTTGTCTTTTTGAGACAGGGTCTCGCTATGCAGTTGAGGCTGTCCTTGAGCTCACTTTTGTAGCCCAGGCTGGTCTCAAACTCGCACCAATCCTCCTGCCTCAGCCTCCCGAGTGCTGGGATTACAGGCGTGAGCCACCAAACCCAGCTCAATCATATTTTTAATTAAATAAGTTTCTGAACTTTTCTTCCACAGAGAAGTTTGCATATTGAAAAACCATAGCAAAGAAGTCCATTGAATAATCCTCCAATTCAGTATCAACAGTCATGTTTAGGTGCCTGAACATCTAACTAGCCTTACCTTATGACATTCTCACCCTGACAGTTTGCATTTAAGCATCTCATTCCAGTTATATTCTGTCAAGATCTTGGCAGACTTTGTCAGTCTTTGTTTTCTCATAATATTGCCTCCTCACCTCTACTATAGTGTAATGAAATCCACTGTCTTATCACTTATAGGCTTTCACACTTTGTCCAATTATACCCCAAGGTCTCTGAGAAGCAAGAGATTTTATATTCAGCACATATTTTGTCTGCCACAAGTTATATATATATATATATATATATATATATATATATATATATAATATTTTGTAGAATAAAAGGTTTTGTTAAGAATTATTTTAACTTTATTTGCAATACCATTATTTATGGCTCTAACATTGAGCCTTGGTCATCCATTCACATATTCAACAATCAAATTTGGCAAATATGGAGCATCTTTCTAACATTAGAGAGTGAATTAAAGAAAACCTAAAAATCATCAGAGAAAACTTTAGTCAAGGGATAGCAGACATTTTTTTTTAAAAGGCACCCTAATTGATGATTCACGAACTGTTGTATTCAGTCTTAGACAACAATTGTCAAAATCATGCTCATATTTATTGGGGAGACTTAGGATGGCCCTTTAGACCTTTACATGTACAGAGCAGATCTGAAGGATTTAAAATTTGCCTTTAGTAACCTCTCATTTCCTTTTGTAGTGCTGGGAGCTGTGTTCATTGAAGTCATTCTTTTCCATAGTCTTTTTCTTCACGCAGCGTCCTGTGATATTCCTCCTAGCAAACCTCTTCTGTAATCTGTGAATAATAATAGAGATATCTATTATCTATAAGTAGAGATATCTGTTAGAGGTAAGACTTGCATTTAAGGTGTGAACCAAATGGCAACAGATTTCTTAAGCTGGAAAAAGAATTCCCCAGAGCACCTCTGCAAATTTGGCTGAGAACTAGTGAAAGGTTTCATGAATAAAGGGGAGCATACATGATCAAAACTATTTTGCAGTTTCACAATCCCAGAAATCATCCAGAAGACTGGACTTCAATTCTTCCCTTTCTCACTTATTTGGTGTACAATTTAATCCTGGAAAATTCTGTGGAGAGTGTCTGATTCACTTTCTGATCACCGCTAGCATGCCATAATATAAGCAGCTATGAGCATCCCATTTATAAACTTCGTCTTTACACACAATTATTAAAAAATTATTTACCCATTTGTTTTCCAGAAAAATGAGCTTCTTTTGCAATTCTTGTTCTGGTCCCATCTTTAAAGGAACTAAATTAAACATTAAAACTACTTCCCCCCGAAGCTTCCTCGACTCTCGTCAATGGCCATTGGCTTCCTCCTTGGTGCCTCCACAGCACAGCACATGGCTTATTTTCTTTCTCAAGTTTGATTAAAAATAGTAACAGAAACATGCTCTGCAAAGCGAGTTTGGGCCCAGTTAAAGTAGCAAGAGAAATAAACTTTATAATGTGAGGGAAGGCAACCATTACAGGGAGAAAGAAAACAACGGGCTTGCTAATACAAACAACGGGCTTGCTAATATTCTATTTCCTTTCCATAGATGACTTACATTATAAGTACAGATAAGATTCTTTAGGAGAACACAAAAGGACATTAATTTCAGGCAAAGTTAAGTCTAAACACGGACTTAAATGGTGTTTGCCTTGGGCAAAGGATGTGTCTACATTTAGCTTAGCTGTTATTAGCTTAACTTTATAATAACGTTAAGTTTGGAGATGCCGCCACTTTTAAATTCTCTCATAGCAAACATCATGCTTGGCTCTTACACGGATGGACGTATACTAACTTTAGTGGTATAACTTCTTGCATCTTAGTCCATCAAGGCACAAGGGTTTTTAATTGCATTGCATGTGTCTATGATAGTAGGACTGCATCCAAAGTAGTGGCGTTAGATTATCTTAAATATTAGTAATATATTGAAATGTAAGTAAAATATTAAAATACATATATTTTAATGATAGACGAATCTCCTACCATTATCATGTGGAGCAATTCCTAAATGGCAAAAATACACAACCAAAATGAACCAACTGAGTAATACCACAAAGAAACTTTGTATAGCAAATAAAACTGTATTGGAATTGAGGAAACATAAAAAGGTATGGCAAAGTATTTCCTACCAAATATGTTCTACAATGATTTTCCCCACAGAAATACAATGATATAAAAACATCTAAACCAGCTCCATGCTACGGTGATTTTAATTCGACTCCCCAGTATTATAAGTGATTATTTTGTTCACAAATATAATTTTCATTTAAAATCTTTTACCCTCAGTTAAATTGCTTTCAAATTCAAGGTTACTTTCAGCAGCAAACAAAAAATCACCATTCCAGGTTTTGATGGTATGTAAGATACTGAAAAGAAATCTTATGAGTTATCATTTTCAGTAACTTACTTATTTCTATGAGTGTGTGCATGTATGCATGTGTGTAACTATGAATGTGTACACATATTTGTTTTGAATGTTGATACTCATGTTTAAATTATATATTTATACAGCTTTTAGAGTGGTGCCCACTGTTACCTTATCTTTTTCACTGACAATGATGGGATTTCAGTCATGCTCAACCTTTCCGACAGTGCCAGTGATGGGATTTTTTGAAATCTTATTACTACTTGCACTGCCTTGATCTCAGATGGAACTTTCAATCAAAAAGGCAATCAGAAGGTTATACATTCGTGAGATTCCCTGCAAAGCCAGTGATCGCATAATACAACTTGTTGGAAGGGACTTCTTGCCTTCAGTCCTTATGTGGCTATAAAGAATAATTGGCTACTTAGCTCTCAGCACCCGTTTTTCCTTCTGAAAAGCACACCATAGCCCATAACTCCATTGTGTCTCAGTGTGGAATCTGGCTTCTCCTGGGAGATTTCTAAGTCTCATGCAGAGATTGTCTTGCTTTAAGCATATGATTAAGAAACTCTCCTAAAGACACATTTGTCTGTTTTCTAAGCATGCTAGCTATGCTGGTGAATTCAAGGGATTGTTAAATTTTATCTGTTCATGAATTTTGCCAAAATATGTTGCCTGTATTTTTCATGTCTTACAACTCACAATTCTGTGAGGCAAGGTTAACACATGAGTTTAATTTATAGTGTATTTTAATTATCCTGCTACAAATTATTTTTCAACTTGTACTTGTAATCACAAAAATCATTGAAGGAAAAAACAACTTCATAATCTACATATATGGAAGAGTAAGAGATAGTCCAACTCACTAAAGAAATGTCATAGGTGAAAAAAATCACATGCACAATAAATATGTTAAAATTGAGTATCAGTGGGACAGAAAACAACACACAGGCACAGAAATATTCATTTTAAGGAAGTTTTAAAAACGTAATAAATTGAGTATGGAATAAGTTCTAAAAAAGTTAACACCATTGATTACTCTTGAATAGGGAAGTCTTGCTGTCTTTTCCTGAAGCCAAAGATTCAGTCAAATTGAGCAGGTCTGTGTGTGTGTGCGTGTGTGTGTGTGTGTGTGTGTGTGTGTGTGTGTGTGTGTGTGTCTTCAGATCTACTTTAAATGTCAGGGTACACTTAAAACATTGTTTGTACCCTATATTGTGGTTATGAACACAGTATTACTTACTTTATCCCATATTATAAAATCTAGAATTAATTTTTATTCAGAAAATGCTAGAATGGTCACTATAAAATATTAATAAGGGATTCATAATTTTATCTCTCTTCCCAGGCAAAGTAATTTTTAAACAAGATATAGACAGATTATATATCAAACATTTTCTCTTAGAATATAAACTATCCAAAAATTATCCTATCGATTACCAACATTGTAGGATATGAATCTTATATTTCAGGAAAACAATAGTGTGACATATGTGTTAGATATGATTGTGTGATCTATGGTACTTCACTGTAAAGTAAATAGAAACATCTACTGTGTAAAAGATAAAAAGTCTCACCTTGATTTAAAATATATAAGATAGCTGGAATATTGCTATTGATTACTATGAGCACTATTAATAATTTATCACCACATCCTGCTTTCTACACTATGCTGGCATGGTATATGTAAGTTAGTTTGGGTCATCATTGGATCTCAATAATGTTCATCTGGCTATGAAATTCTTGCACAATATTCAAATATTCAGTTTCCATTAATGTGGGCAGCACCTAGAAGGTATGGTCTTCAGTTTCCTAAACCAAACCCGTGATTGTTTTAGGCAGTCTCCAGCCAATGAGGGAGGTGGGGTAGCTGAACAAAGCCTAACTAACTTTGCCCTGTGCAGTCTTATTCTAATAGACAATCTTTCTCTGATGTGTGGGCCAATCTGTGATGCAGTCTAATGCTCTCTTGCCAAAATTAATTCTCTGATGTCTTTATTCATCCAAGTTTTAGATCTAAATCTTGTTTGAAAGATTTCCCTACCCCAAACTGCTTCTTCCTTATATGTTTTATCTTCTAACACTGCCTCAGCATGTGTTTCTGTTAGCATCCAAATGACATAGCTGAACTGGTTTCTAGGCTTTCTACCTTCCTTCTTGTAACTGCTGATGTCTTGCTGTGTGATAACTAGCAAGCCATTTATATATATATATATATATATATATAACTATATATATATAACTATATATATATTTATATATATATATATATAAAGAGACTCTTACAAATAAAAGTAGGTCCTTGGGATGGTTTAGTTAAATATTTTAGAACTTTAGTTAGAGTTGATAATTCTGTTAAAATGTTTTCAGTTAGCTGGAAAAAATAATGACAACAAAGGTATTTATAAAAATATATTTCACAAAGTAGGAAACAATACAGGAGTTTCTCTGAATACAATACATGGAGTAAATAAACAATATTGCATTAAAGCAAAGTAGAAAATTAAAATGATCTGCATGTAATACTTGAGTTTTATCATACATTTTCTACTCCTAAATGGCAGGTTTGCATTGCAAATTAAATATGCTCACATCTTCTAGTGCTGTTCTATTTTTTTTTCTTTTTGTTTCTGTAATCTAAGACATTCTGTGCATCACCATGATTAGGGACAGTGCTAAAAACATAAGCAGTAAAATTATGTACAAATCAGTTCCTGCTCTAAAATACAGGGACAATTTGAAGCAAGTTTCTTGGGCAGGGGGGTTGTATAAGCATCTAAAAGTCTAGACTTTATATATTCACAAGAATCAATATACGTTCTGATGTTTGTGCTTGTAGTAAAAACACCAAGTACTAGGATTATGAACAAAATAGAAAAAGTCCAAAAGTTTCTCTGGGAAAATGCTGATCCTGCCATCACCAATTACAATAACACTTTCTACTCTAAAGAGACCATTAGCTCTCCTTTTTATAATATTGCCTGCCATACTTATCTCATCAAAATGTACATGTATTAAACATTCATTTTATATATATATATATTTTTTTTATAAAACAATCTAAAGGATTATTAATTGATATAATTTAGGGCATTTTCCATATAGTCCCTTAATCTACAGATTACCAATTTAATAAATAAAGCATTAATGGACATCAATAAAATATTTATTTTGAGGTTAAACAAATAAATCCGCGCACTAGCAATAAAACCTTCTGTCTCTTATGTAGTCCACTGGGATACAGTTTATCTTTGTGTCCTTGTGGAGATGAAGTGGAGGGAACGAGGAATCCTGCTTCTAAGAAACAGGTCTGTTTGAATGGGATTTCTCTCCTCCCACTACTGAGCTGGCAATGCCCACCCTGGAATGGATTACAAACATATGAGTATTTTTTTTAAGGCTCAACACAGTATTTAAAGATGCTATTCAGTCTCTAGCGAGTGGGGCCAGCAATTATGTACAATGTGTGGTCACCGTACCGTGTAATCTAGGAGGCCTTTCAAAACTCCAAAAAA
The DNA here is from genome assembly GCA_004027025.1 of Myocastor coypus. Classification (NCBI taxonomy): domain Eukaryota; kingdom Metazoa; phylum Chordata; class Mammalia; order Rodentia; family Myocastoridae; genus Myocastor; species Myocastor coypus. Next base: position 86,714 of record PVJA010003397.1, on the reverse strand, counting down.
GTCATCATGTACAGCAGACCAAGTATTGCTTTATCATTTATGACGGGATCCTTACTGGTGAAAGGGAAAAAACCATTTGCATTCATAAAATTCCTTGCAGAAGACATATCAGCAGCAGATTCCTTGCAGGTCCATTTTTTCTAAGAAAGCACCTTTTAATTTTGATTTTTTTCCTTTTTTAAACCATTTCTCTAAGCATTAGCTAGGATCCCAATCTTTGTCTGTGGCAGTCAGGTACATATCAAATATTCAAAGACTTCTAGACACTCCACATACTTATTTCACACTCCACAAGATTTATAACCTCCTAACATAGACTTTTTATTTTCATTATTTTTGGTTCAACATTAAAATGTGGTTGAGTTTATAGATGATTGCTGCTAAACTTGCCTCTAAAACGAATAGCCACATTGGTTGCATCTACGGGAAGTGACCCTAGAATATTACAGAATGCTCAGTTCCAATGACTTAGTTAGGATCCACTGTCAAGTTTCTTTGTCACTTTCACCAACAGAGTAGAGTTCGCCCAGTCTCTTAAAGCGGGGACCCCAGTCACTGAGGTAGTCAAAATTCTGGTCTGAGTCTGATGTGGTGGACTCCAAGGAGCTGAGAGAGCCAGCCACAGACCCTCGGCCTTCATAGCCGTAAATTTGAATGGAGTCATATGGTGGGGCCGTGGGGTCATTATCTGCCTCATGCAGCCTCACATTTATAAATTCATCGACATCAACACCATTTGGAACTGGAGCAAGCCCTTGCCTTGGCATAAACTGCAAATCTGGTTTAATATCCTTACGGGGTAAAAATCCATTAATTCCATCTGGGTTTTGTAAAGTTGCAATGTCAAAAGCCTCTGTGTCCTCCTCCCCTCCTCCTTCATCGTCATAGCGAATGATGTTTTCTCTAACATCTTCATCATCTTTGATGATTAATGGCTCATTTTTGTGTCTCCTCAGAGTTACAAACAGCACCACAATGACTGTGAAAAAAAAAAAAAATCAAGGGACAATTAGCCAAAGGAACATGTCGTCTTAGAAGCAACAGACCATATAGTCTAAGAGAGAAGGACTTTAAGAAACTTGTGATTGCACACCTTGAGTAACCCTTATGGGAGCATTAACTTAAAACCCCTTTCTGAAGGATGATCACAGAATTTTGAAAAATATTATTTCAGATTACTTCTGCTTATGAGATGATGTTTATGTTGAGTTAAGTAGACAAGTTTGCACACAACAGTGTTGAAAGCTTGATTTCTTGCTAGTATCAACTCCAAGGTAAATGTTATGAAAGGGAAAATAGTAAAAGTTGTGTGACTAATTTGTTGTGTACCCTTGGAAATCATGTTATAGCCTTTGCTTCTGTGTTTATTGTTTACTGCAAGGGAGTAAACTCATCCTATCCAGTGTATTTTGTGTTTTACAGTTCTCTCAGTCCTCCAATTAGTATCTTTTTACACAAAAATGAATATCAACATTTTATAGGAAATTTCTCTTTTTGAATAAAGGCTAGAACTCTTTTACCTGCAAAGCAGCCCTAGCAGTGGAGCCTAGGGAAAGACTATACCTACTTAAGCAGAGTAGCTAAATCAAAGTTGAAATAAAATATGTCATGAAAGTGTTGTGGAATATAGGACCCTAGGTTAGGCAGATATGTAAGTGGGAAGACAGTAACTGTTGTCATTTTTAAGGTGCTTTATTGTTCAAGAAAAAAATAAGATAAAAACTTTATTATATTTTTCTACCATCTAATCTCACTTTTATAATTACATTTTAATGGACAAATAATAGAATCTTTCTTTTAATTTATAATCTTCACTATCATTTGATGATAACCCTAATTGAAACAATATTAGAACACAAAGTCATCTTTAAAGACATATAATTTTTGTCAGCTAGGTTGTTTTCTTTTTATCTTCTCAACTATGGGATATGATACACTCGATAACCCAATTCACAGAACTTTTACATACAGCAGCAATGTGGGTATGTGAAAGTCTTCTATGGTAGAATGATGGGCAACAGAATATTTAGAAGTCTTTTCACCTAATAGATGCTGCTTTAAGCCCAGAAAAACCCATCGCCTCTTCAACCAGTATTATGCTTTTGCTAAGCTTTGTGTATCTTTTCCCTGCTGATGGAATAGAAGAAGACACATAAAGTCATCTCTGTCTTCCTCCTCCTGGTGACCTCAAGAGTATAAAACCGGGGGGATTCCTCTTCACCAAAATTAATGCTTATGTCTGGCCAGGTTAACATTTGCTGCTCTTATTTACAGTCACTTATGAATTAGAAGAAAAGCTGATGTAACACTGTGAAGAAAATACGTACCTAGCAACAAAATGATGCACGCTAATATAGCAATTAATGCGCCCATACTGAGTCCAATGGGAAGGACATATGCTTCGACATTGCAGGATTGGACAGCACCATCCGTGCTGCAGCCACAGACCCGGATGGTCAGGGTGCTGGTGCTGCTCAGGGGAGGATTCCCACTGTCACTGATTACGATTGGTAAAAGATAGACTTCTTGCTTCTGGCGGCTGAATCCATTATGCTTTGCCAAAATGCTGAGAGAATTATCTGGAAAAGTGAACATTACAAGCAATGGATTATTTCAAATGGGCTTCCTAAACAAGATTTGTTTTTCTAGTTCATAAATCCTTGGCAGACCTTGAGAGATTCCCAGTTCCTCGGGACTATGCAATCTCTCTCCATTTTCCTCTGTCCCATTTTTCCAACTGTCATAAACAAACATATTCACTCCATAACAGGTAAATGAATGGATCCCCATTATGAACTTAGAGTTTTACCATAATATAAATAGAAAAGATTATTTCATGGAAGTATCTACAAGCATCTTTCTGAAAGATGCACATGATTCCATGTTTCCATTAATCCATAAGCAGATTATTTTTACTCTTATTTAGATTAATAAGACATTGTTGATTGAATGGAATTTCACCACATTCAATCGATCCGCTTCAGAAACCCTTTGTTATCTTGCAGGAGGCATTGGGATCAACCCGTAGCAGAAAAAGAATGAAAGAAAGAAAGAAAGAAAGAAAGAAAGAAAGAAAGAAAGAAAGAAAGAAAGAAAGAAAGAAAGAAAGACAGACAGAAAGATCTTTTAAAATACAGACTGTATGTTAATATTGCATGCAGATTGATTTTACTTTGTAGACTTTCACAACCATCTAAAAGGAGAGTTGATAATACACTAGAAATGCATATAAAGATTCACAAAAAGTTCAATGCATTGACAGTTAGAAGAGATTCTTATAAACATACTTGGGGACAGTGCTGATAGATGTAAGGAAATGTGAAAAGTGCTAAGAACAAGTACTCATTTTGCATGTCACTTATATGTCACTCTATTTTCGGTTTCCTGGACAACATGTAAACACTTTTAAGCAGAGTTTAAGGCAAAACTTTAGTTTTAAGTAGAAGTAGTTAGGATGGCATTGCGTGCTAGTCCTATTAATTCTTAAAATTTCACCCTCCACAGTAATTTTTTGATTGTTATTTAGCCTGTCTCACAAACTAAAGCCAAGCTATATATTGTTACGCTATTTTCTAATTTTGATTAATGAAGAGCATATACACGTAAAAGAAAAACTGATGTCATTCTGGCCTCATCCCTGTGGTGCACTGAGATTATTGAGACTGGATGTGGTGGCACCTGCCTGTAATCCCAGCTCTTAGGAGGGTATAAAACAGATGGATCACTATGAGTCTGAACTAGTAGTTACACCCTGAACACCCTGTAGATCCTTCCCACTGAGAGAGAGAGAGAGAGAGAGAGAGAGAGAGAGAGAGAGAGAGAGAGAGAGAGAGAGAGAGAGAGAGAGAGAGAGAGTCCAATTATATCAAAATTTTAGGTAAGCAAACAAAATCTTTGGTCACAGTGTGAAATTTTATTTGAATAAAATGACTATTTCCACTGTTCTTTTTTTTCCCAAAAGGTGGCTGGTATATTCCAAGCCCATAGAACATAGAGTTACTTCATTTTTGCATATTTCACTTTTTTCACATGAAAATAGTGACTTCAAATCGTTTCTATCAGTTTGTGGTCATCATAGCCTTATTGGCTTACAAACTAGTCAAATAGATGAACAAATAATTCATTCAGATAATCAAAATATTAACTCTTACAACAGAGTACTATATTATGAGTTCCCCCCAATTTTGAGAGGCATTCCCAAAGCTTATTGTATAACTATGTCTCTTTCTTTAGATTAAAAATATAAATATGGGGCATCAGCGGTATGGTTCAGTGGTTGAAAGCTCCTGCTTAGGAAAGCTTAGGCAACCACAGGGACTGTGGTTCAATCCCCGGCACCACCTGCTGCACTAGCCTCAACCCCAGGACAGGCTGAAAAGGCCATCATCATCTTCATCTTCATCCTCATCCTCACCACCACCACCATCATCATCATCATCATCATCATCCATGAAGATACAAATAGGCCTATAATGCTATACTAGTAAGATAGAAAAGTGCTTTTAGTTAACAATCTATTTTCATATTTCCTCTACTTGTACTTCTTTATATAATAACTTGCAGAAAAGTAGGATATTTCTAATACAGGTAGAGGTAAAGAGTAATATACCAAATGAACCCAGTAATCTGCATTTCCATGACCTCAAAGGAAACAGTTGCACAATACATACACTATATTTTCAAAATCTGTATGACAAGTTTGAGTACAGTTAATTAGTGCAAGGAACATTTATGGTTGATTTCATATTCCATAGTTTAAAACAGAAGATGGGAATGGTTCTTCAAGAAGCAATTAATAAAATAACAATGGGGCTTTTGTCTTTTTGTGGTTGACATTATTTATAGGAGCAAGTGACTGCATATTCTCTTTGTAGTCTGTCATGATAATTTAGGAACTGCAGCAGCAAAGCTGCTTGTTGAAGAACAAAGCCATTTTCCTTTTAGTCTGAAAAATATTGGTGACTGAAAACCAAAGTTAGAGTCTTTTTTTAAAAACTATTTTTGAAGTTTGCATATGTTTTCTTTTTCTACATAGAAAATTAAGTGGGTAAGGGTTCCTATGAATCTCTCTGACTGAGTTTTTCCAGTCAGCTTTAGGCAACAGTTCCTTATTTGTCCATTCTCTTGCAATTGTGTATGCATTTGTGCTTGTATAGTTTATAAACAATGAATTTTTGAGTAGGCCTAACAAAACCATTATTGTACATGTGAAAACATAAAACAACAGTTCACATAGTTCAAATTAATGTTTTTATAACATTTTTCATCTTATCTATTGCAAATATCTCAGGGTCCATCTACCTAAAAAAAGTGTTACTTTTTCATGGCTTCAAAATTTTAACTTTAATATAGTCAGTTTTACCAATCTGTATTCTTCTTTCTGTTTTTCTCTTCTCAATTGTTTTTTCCCCTCGGTTTTTTAATAACAACTTTTACAAATCTATTTTACAAATTCCTGATTAAATAAATTCTTTTTATCATAATGCTGTCTTTCTTGAATGGATCATTGTGAGGAATTGATTTTTTTATGATGGTAATTAACTTTCTCAATGTTAATTATGGAATAACATTCCTTATCTGTTCCAAAATACTTATTTCTCACAAATCTTTCTGTTATTTTTTTCTTAATTGATTTCTTTATTTTTTCTATTTTATAGATTTGGTAGAGGGTCTCACTACTCAGGTCAGACTAGTTTTCTGCCTCTAGAGTGCTGGTATTATGGGCATGATTATGGGCCCAGATTCAGTGGCTGGCTCAGCATGACCTAACATGCCAGGTATCAAACCTGGGTCCCTGTGTTTTCCATGCAGGCATTTAGGCTGCTAAGCCATCTCTCCATCCCCTTTTATGTTACCTTTGTCTTTTAATTGCAGAATTTTTGAAGTGACAATTTACCCCTATTTGAAGAAAGAAAGTATAATTATAAATCAGTCATTTGTCTCAGCATTTTTTTTCTTTGGTTCATTTTGAAATTTTTGTGTTTTTTCTTCTTCTGAGTTTATATATTTGGAGCAATTAAAGCATTTTGATGCACAGTAACTTAAAGTTCTGGTTCAGCATCATAATTCTTAATTTGTTTAGAGTTTTGTTAGATGGCATATTTAATGACAGCCATGTAATATTAAAAGTTCATGCATACAAAGAAAAAATTATTTCATAACTAAGTATTTTATATTGGATTTTTTATCAGCAAGTGTCTTGAGATTTCATGGACATAGAGTGTAAATTAGAAGTTCGCTAATTTTGCTAAACCTAAAAACATGAAATTAGTATACTAGATAGACTCTGAAATTTCATATCTGGGGGAAATAATGGTGCATAAAATCAAAATTAAGGATTGTGGGTAAAAATATCATCTTGTACATCCAGGTAATAAAAGTAAACAGTACAAAATAAACAGAAATAATAGTTGTTCTTTTAAATACAAGTAAGATAACAAAAGCTAAATGATAATGGCTGCATCGGCAGACAAATATGGATTAAAAATGAAGAGACCATAAATAAATGAATACCTTTTTGAGAAAGCTCTCCTGATATTCAATTCAAAAATTTAATTCATAGTGTCTTAGTTAAGTCACAAAAAATGAAAAAGTAGGAAGGTTAAAACAAAAAAGAAAAAATTGGTTTAGATATGTATGGAGAACATATTAATCAAGCTTTCACAGTGGCATATATTTTTTATTTTAAAACACCTAGCGAATCAGTCAAAATACAAAATCCACATTATATATATATATATATATATATATATATATATATATATATATACACACACACACACAAAATTCACTATGGATATATTTAGGAATGTGAAGGAAATACATTGAAACTTTATTCACATCATTTTTTACTCTAATCACTGGATCTACTTGGGAAAACAACACACAGTAATGAACTAATAAAAATTAAGACTTTGTGAAGCCTATCTCCCCCAATATTATTGGAGGAGTGTAATATTATTACACTCCAATATTATTGAAAGTGTAACAAAATATTAAACCTTTCACAAAGAAGTGGATATTTGAGCTACGTAATTAGATCATAGAATTGTTTCTCACTATTTTCCCTTTTCTTTCTACTTTGGTTTTTCCATCATACCACTAGATGCCAATATCTCAGTATGTGTTAGTGTATGCACATCTTGCAGAAAATTATATTTTTAATAAACTATCTACTTAGCCATAAAGTATTGATGATGATAGATTTAGTTTACAAAACAGAAAAAAAAGCATTATATATTCTGATTCAAAGTGCCAGATTAACACCTAATTTAATGTTTAGTCAACAATTTACAATTACATGTCGAATGAATTAGCAGTTTTTAGCATAGAAAAACACTCAATCGGCTCTTTCTGCATGATAATTATCTACCTATGATTGTCTATAAATACCACTGTGGTTGTCACTTCACTTGGAGGAATGTGACTGGGGCCTTTCACTCATATCCCCTGGGCTTGGGACAGTAGCACATGAATCTTAACCAAGTTCCAAGGCTAAATTTCTAGCATAAAAGTTTTTTTTTTTATGCAAATATATTGATTTGTGCAATTTTGTCTCTAAGTCATTGCTTATCAGTTTCATATTCTTGTTTTCTGGCAGCACTGACATCTTTTTTAAAAATTTATTTTTATTATTATAATTTTACAATAGTTAATATATTACATAATGTTGTCTTCATTGTAGTTGTTCAGAGTATAAAATGCAGACATGATTTCTTTTCTAAACCTCATTAGTACAGATCTTTCTTTTCATTGTGCAAAGAGAAAGTAGCTGTATATTTAGTCCAATAGTCAGTCCATAACAGTAGTGGATTAACAGTTCATCTGGCAGTATAGGGGGCTGTTAACTTGAGCTTTTTACAACTCAGCGTACTAATATGACTTTCCTTTTTATACTTTATGGTTAGACTTTTCTGCTGGATGATTAAGACCAAGATAAAGCAAGACCTATGTTACAAAGAATATGTAAGTTTTATATCTGATTTTGTCAGTCAGGTCCCCTTAGGGTTTACAATAGAACCGTGTACTGCAATTAATGTTGATGAATGTAACATGTGTTGGAACATTGAAGTAATAATCTGACTGAGACAGCCACACTCTTCCCCAAAAAACACGTAAACATCCCGATCAGTGGCATATGTATGTGACCTTATATGGAAGAGTGTTTTTAAGAGAATTAACTTAAAAGCCTTCAGATAGAGCGTTCATGTAGGATTACTTGACAGGGCTGTCAGAGCAACAATATGTGTCATGAAAAGAGTGAGGCAGGTGAAAATATGACATGGGAACAAAAGAGACAGGGTGACTCTTGAGCAGAGATTTGCACAATGAGGCCTCACCGGAGGAATCCCCACAACTGCTAAAGTGGGGACAGAGAGGGATAGAGTAGAGTCTCCCTGTCAAGTCTGTTCTAAGGACTCCCCCAGATTGCTGGGCTCCAGAACTCTGAGACAGTGCATTGCTTTATGCCTTGTAGATTGTGTCAATTAGCTATGGTAACCCAAGAAAACAAATATGCTCAACGAATCTGATTAAATGTACTTGTAGTGGACAGAGGCAGCAGAAGGCACTGTTAATTCCATTTTGCATATCAGGAGCAGCGTTTTCAAAAAATGAAGGGACTTCTTCAATGTATTTCAAATAGAAGATAAGAATTAGAACCAAGTCCAATATGTTTTTAAAATATTTCTCTGTCACTTTGGTGAAAATTACCTCAAACAAACAGAATAAATGTGTTTTAAGAAAGTTTTATTAAAGCTCCTGAACAAGAGCAAGAAAAAAAAAGATAAAAAAGAATATTCATTTTCTGCAATGAAGTTTTCCATGTCATGACAACTGTATTAGAGACAAGGAGAAATCTAAGTGATTAAGGTCCTAACTGTATTTAAGATGAACTACAAAGATATTAAAGCACTGTAGAGGTCAGGAACTAGCATCTTAAAAAGTGGAGAATAATAAACAAAGCCCAGGGACAGCTGTGATGGGTTACTTGTGGATTCGTGAAACCTGGGATTCAAGGAGGCAGATAACCATTTAGTCTAATGGCTCCTTGATTGTTGTCTCCTCCCCTGCTTGGAATGTTTTCAATTAGCATTTGTACTAATCTAATGTGAGGTAAATGGTAAAAGAGGTAGTGGTCTCTAGTCTGTATTGTACAAAGCAGTTATGCAAATTCCTTAGCCTATCCTTGAGTACCCAATAAAAGTAATATCTTTTAGCCGGGCGTGGTGGCTCACGCCTGTAATCCCAGCACTTGGGAGGCTGAG
>PVJA010003397.1:56943-77348 GCA_004027025.1 Myocastor coypus | reverse complement strand
TGCCAAGTACTCGAGAGGTTGAGACAGGAGCATAAAAAGTTTAAGGACAGCTAGGGAAACTCAGGGAAAGCCTGATTCAAACGAAAATATCAAATTGGCTGAAAATACAGCTCAGCACTCACAGAGTTCAGACCTAAGAATCAAAAGAGTGAATGCATCTAAAACAAAATGACATACTTTGAGATTGAATAAAATGCTACAAAGGTACTGGAGAAAGCATGGGGACATAATGTAACAAATATAACAACCATAAATTCATCATGAAGAAGCCATAATTTCTGGTTCCAGAGAAAAGTATAAATTTTATAAATTTCAATTTTCTTGCTCCTTTTTTCTCACAGAGGTAGATTTTATAAATTTGATGATTGGGGCCAGCGAGATTGTTCAGCAGTCTAAAGTGCCTGGTTAGGAAACCTTTGGCAACCACAGAGACCTTGGTTGGATTCCTGGAACCACATACTGCACCAGCCCCATCCCCAGGGAAGGATGAGCTGGCCATAAAAGTAAAATAAAATAAAAGTAAAATAAAATAAAATAAAATAAAATAAAATAAAATAAAATAAAATAAATTTGTCTCCACTGAATTAGCTGGGTCACTTGAATTCAGTATGCTCCAGGCACTTTTTAAAGATTCTGTATTGTTCAATTAAAAAAAAAAAAAAATTATTCTACTCTATATGATGAGAAATGAGCATAAAAACTAAGAATATCTTCATTTAATTGAATGAATACATGTATTAACTAAAGTACAAAATAGAAAACTATACTATAAACCAATTTCTGTTTGCTTTGAATGGAAATAGTTCAAGCTTTTAAAAATATGAACAGACTTGGAAAGAATATTTTAACTACTGAGATTTATTAAAATGTGCAAAAATATACATTTTTAGCATACAAACTTAGAAAAAACAAAATATGCAAATAACAAAGTGTTTAGTAAAATTTCTTGGGAAATCTTCAGAAAATAATCTAACAGCATGAAATACCTAGAGAATAGATCTCACTCTTGAGAGATTGACTTCTACCATCTATTGATTAAGTAGATACCTCTTAATATAAAAAAAAAAAAAAAGCTAGAAGTCAGGTAAATTCATTTTCACTGTAGTTGATAAATTGGTAGTTTGAGACATTTGACATAAAAGATAGTTGTAAGTTCAGTAAGATTCCTTTGAACAACAGTTTAAATGAAATATATGTTGTACAAAAGATAATGAAATATTTAAATGTTATGAAAGGAAAATGTAAGATATGAAAGGAAGTGAATAAGGTACATTGCTACCTAGATAAATTGCTTTGATTTGAAGGAAGTCAAGGAACCTGAAATTATCATGTAGTTAGGTCCTGTGATCTCTTCTCAAATTTTGCATATGCATATGTGACAATAATGCATACATCTGTTTCATTAAAGCCACCAAAAATGATACCAATTAAATTTTCTTGATATCATCGAGCTTCCATCTTCTCTACATACAAGTTCTCTTTAATACAATAACTTCTGCCCTCAATTATTCAGTACCTAATATCTATAGCCCAAACATTATCCAATTTGGTCCAACAATGAGACATAGTAGTTCTCATTTTTTTCCCCCTTGATGTAGAGGAGTTTTTCTTCATTACATGCATATTAGATTCTATTAAATGTGTACCAATTTATTTAGATCACTGTATGGTAAGATTTCAATTAATCTTTGGTGAATGAACAAATATATGTCTACCAAAGTGAAGTTTTGATTACTGATCTCAAAGAACTTCTAAATCAGACAAAAAGGGATTATAATTAGGCAAAATATCAGCTAGTTGATTTTTTAATCTCTAATTATTCTCCTACCATTCTGTCAGTATTACCCTATCCTATGAATTCACTATGCCAGTTTTATCTAATTTAAATTTCTATCATCAAAGACAAACGACAAAACCCTTAAGGCAGGAACTACTCTGCCTCCAGAGCAAAGGGAGAGTTTGCTACCAAGTCAAGTTATCTCACCTCACAAATCCACTTTTACATTCTTTTCTCTTTGGTTCTCTAACTTCTTTTTTTTTTTTTAGAATTTTTATTTTTATTTTTTTCTTGTTTCAGAACTTTTGTTTGTTTATTTATTTTTATGGCCAGCTCAGCCTTCCCTGAGGGCAGGGCTGGTGCAGCATGTGGTGCTGGGGATCGAACCGAGGTCCCTGCAGCCGCCTAAGCTTTCCTAAGCAGGAGCTTTACACCACTGAGCCATCCTACCGGGCCCCTCTCTAACTTCTTTATGGATTTCTGAAACTCAAGTTGCTGACGTCAAGTAACATAACCCTATTTCTGTCCAGCATATCAACCAGTCTTCATTCACTTAGGCATACACCCTTGACCATTCAACAAATCTGATTCTTAATAGTGGATGCAATAATATTTAGTTCTTTCTCTTTTCATCTTCAGAGCTTTCACCATGGTTACAATTTAGCATCAACTTAAAGACTCTGTGATTACTTTCATCTTTCCCTTGGGCCCAGTGGCAGCACAGATTTATCAGGGTAGGGATGCCCCAGCCCCCTTCAGTGCTCAGCTAAAACTTCACTACTTTTCATGAAACAGTTGATAGCAACAAATAGTCTAAGGAGTTTGAAGCATCTAATTCAGAAATATACACACAGTTCAATCTTTCTTTCTTGATTTATTTCTTTTTATGTATTTAGGACAGGGTCTACTGGGTCTCACCATGAAGATCAGACTCATAGTGATTCTCCTATTTTCAGCCTCCAAAGAGCTAGGATTGTAGGCACACACCACTGCACCCAGTCTCAACCACCTTCTCAGTGCACCCTGGGGAGGGGGATGGGACCAGCACAGCATGCCAGGGAGTAAACCAGGTTGCTGCACTCTCCCTAAGCAGGAGCTTTAGTCTGCTGAGCTATTCGGCTGGCCCACTCACAAAGTTCAACTTCTTAAAACATATATGATTTTTGTTTTTGAACCAGGGATCAAACTCAGGATCTTTCAAGTACCAAGCAGGCACTTGTGCCCCTGAGCTATCTCACCAGCCCCTTATGATTGTTGATTGGTTTGCTGAAGGAAGACATAATGAGTGTCTGTGATAATGAAAGGCTCAGAAGTACAAAGCAAGCCTCCATATAGATATCTAAAACATACCAAATACTGCACAAACTGATTACAATGAAAGGCATATATTACTGATTCTACCTTTATAACTGTAATAATTTTGAATAAAATGCCTTTATATGTGTGCATATTGTAAAACATAACATTACCCTCCATAGAAGTATACAATTATTATTTACCAATTTGAATTGAAAGAAACACATATTATATACTAGAATTTGGTATAACTGGGCCTTTTTTACAGTTCGTATTTCAAGGCTTTTTAGTAGTTATTTGTTATGTTTGAGCAAATATACACGAGCGAAAATAAATGAAAATCATGTGAAAACTTCATGCAATCTTTTTAATAAAGATAGGCATGTGAAAAATGCATATTAATTGATTTTGCCCTGAACAAACTAAGTAAGAACTTCTGGGGATGGGCTCTGGGCATCTGTCTTCCACATAAATTTTGTGTGCATAAAAAAGTAGAAAACATCAGAGCCATTGCATTCTGTTCCTTCCCTAAAGTGTTAACTGTGGTTAATGGGTTGCCCCAAGCTGTCAGAGCTTCACTAGGGAAATTATTATGCTCTGGGTTATGTAATCCAGCAGGTTTAGCAGCTGATAGCAATTTTCCTGCATAATTCCTTCTTTCCAGGTCTAGTGGTAAAATAACTGCTAAGAAAGTTGGCCAGTGATGCAAAAAAAAAAGCAGTATCCTATAGTGAGCTGAAGTCCAGTGTTTGTCCTTGAATCATTTTAAAGTTTAATAAGTTTTATTAAAACAGCTTGGCTAAACATATATCTCTGGGCAGAAGTCTTAATATACAGTGAAGGCGAGAGGATGGAAGGCAGCTATGTAGATAAAATTATCATTTAAGCCTTGGTCACATTATCATTCCTCCCAGGTTGCTGAAAATGCCAGGTGCTTTTGAATCTTAAAATCCACATTCTTTCTGGTATTAGAAATTGTACTGTTTTGATCATACAAAAATGACTTTACATTAAAGGTCAAACTGATTTGCTTTTCCTCAAATTCACCCATAGACTAAGAGGTTAAAATAGAAATGGAGAGAACAGAATTAAAATAATAGGAAAAAAAATAGATACCTGTGTAGGTGACCCTTAGGATTGAAACAGAAATCACATCAAGCTCATTCAAACTCTTTTTATGAAAATGTAATCTGATAAAATTCCCTATTGTTAATGCACTATTGAGAAATCCAAATACATTTTGGAGTCATGCATGATTTCATTTTAATACTTTCTTTTAAAATAAAAGGAATTTGGGGGTGAGCTTTCTTCCATATTCTCAAGATCACATTCAATTTTACATTGTTGCTGTCCCTAGCTGACAATGGACACGTGGTATGCCTTGACACTGACAACTATTACTAAGATCCTTGCTCCTGAATTTGTCACATTTCGGAACTGTAAGAACTGTGCATAACAAGTAGAGAATAACTGTACAGAATCTGCTCTCTTTTGGGCATTCAGGTTCTCACATACCTGGGATGATGTACGTGTCTTTTTTAGTTTGTTTGATTTACTTTTATTTGATTTTTTTAAAGCATTTAGCACAGTCTCACTATGCAACTTGGGATGGAAGTAGTGATCCCCAGTTTTCAGCCTCCTCAGCACTGGAATTACAAGCATTCACCACTATGTCCAGACTGGGTGACCAACTCAGGACACCTCAGGGCTGGGCCAGCATAGCATGTGGTACCAGTGATCAAACCCCAGCCCCTGAACTTGCCTAAGGCATATATTATTATCTTTGTGACAGAATCTCACTAAGAAATTCAAGATAGGTTTCCATTCACTACATTGTGCAGGCTGGTGTAAAATTCTTGACAGTGTTCCTCAGCCTTCCAAGCACTGGGCTGAGAGGCATACTTCACTGCACTCAGCAAGCCTCTGACCGATTTTTGCTTGTTTTTGTTTTTCTCTACTAAGAGCTGAGCCACAGCCTTGCATGCGCTAAGCTTGCACTCTGTCACAGAACTTCTTGTTGGTGCCTACACTTCTTTAGGATGTGTTTCATTACTCTCAATACAGTGTTATTCAGTGGCCAGACACAAAACACTTCCAGAGCTGTGGTTTTAATCATGTTTCATTATTAACCTTGTTGTACTTTAAAATAATTTATCGAAATTAGGTAAACACTATTCTGGTGTAGAAATACAAATTAAGGAAATGAATACCAGAAATTATTTGAGAAGGAAATGTGTAATTCTGTCTAATATTTTTCCGGGATCTCATTTTTGCTTTGTTTTGTGGAGAGTTTAATAAACTGCATAAATCAGTATCACTACTAAATATGATTATCATATACTTTATCTTTGGTATAAAGAAGAATGATCAGAGATTTTAACAATGTTTGCATTGCATATTGTTGTTTTTTAGATAAGTACCTTTTTGGAAACTTGGTAGAAAATCTAAAATACATTATAAAAGCAAATATGCTAAGCCTGAGACAGAGTATGGGCATGGCGACCTATGCCTACAATTCCAGCAATGGGAAGGCTGAAAAGAGGAGACCACTAGCAGTGTAAGGTACATAGTGAGACCCTGTATATGAAGTTAAAAAAATAAATTATTAATTAATTAACTAATTAAATAAAGAGAGATAAAAGATAATAGGAATCAAGGAGATAGGTGTTTTCCAAATAGAAATGGCTTCAAGATTTAGAGGGAAAGTGGAGAAAGGTGAAGGAAAGGATGAAAACAGGAACAAAGTTGTATTATGTACAGGTGCCAATGACATACAAGGAATGTAGTTTGATATACTGTAAACATATACCAGTGAAAAATGTTTAAGGTAAAAATAAACTAAATAAAAAAGCTTAAATACAAGTCCACACATAAAGGAGCACAGACAAATACTACATTCAGAGGTGGATTAGAAATTCTCCAGAAATGGGTGCTGGGGAGATAGTTCCTTGGCACAAGTGCCTGCCTGGCAAGTGCAAGGTCATGATTTCAAACCCCAGTCCCACAAAAGAAAAAAAGAAACTCTTGAGAAATATTAATTCATAAAAGATGTCTCTGACAGGGGCTGGGGAGATAGCCATGCTAGACCTGGAATCCTAGGCACACCATGCCAACCCTGAGTCTTGTGACACAAGCCTGTAACCCCAGTGCTGGGGAGCCTGAGATGGGGACCACTACGAGTTCAAGCTGTGTAGTGAGATCCTGTACCAAATAAATAAATAAATAACAAAATAAAAAATAGATAAATACATAAATGATTTATGAAATTTTTAAAAGGATGTTTCTCATCACTTTTTGCATCTTAACTTTGGCACCAAATATTGGGTCTTGTATACGGCAGGAGTTACTAAACAGAAGAAAATTCTTTCTTATTCTTGAAGCCCATTTGAAACTCATGATCAGGGAAACAATTTGGTTGATGCCTTTTTATTTTTGTCTTTAATACCTTTTTCTTGCTTATAGTATTTTCTAATGTATCTACTTCTATTAGCTGTGAGTGCAAATATTCTAACTGTTGCAGAACATTTTGCATGGTCACAAGGCAGTATTTCCACCACTTCAGGCTTGTTCCCCTTATCAGTAAAGAGGTCATCTCTTTCTTTAAAATGCTCTTCTTTATGTCAGTTATCCTTTCCTCAACTACAAATCGAAGTTTTGTAAAATGAATTTACATTTCCCCTTACAAGTTTCATGACATTTATATCCTTCAGTGATACATGGCTCTAGCTGTGTATAGCTATTATTTTTCTCATGCTAAATATTTTATTGAAAAAATGCAACAACTATAACTCATATGTACAACAAATTTACTCTTTCTTATCAAGAAATATCCAATATCATTTACTAGATTTATTCTTTTTACACTTGGAAAAAAATTGGATCGCATTCTCTAACTATTTCACTGAGTGTCAGTGAAAAAGAAATATCTCCATTCAATATTTGAAAAAATACTGTGCTGGAGCAGAACCTGAGCTGTATACCCAACCTCAAGAGATAGAAGCGTGGACATGCAGGTGGGTTGTTGGTGGAGAAAAACAGGAATGTGTATGCACAAATAGGAAAGTGGAGGGACATGCACAGAAACAAACAAGAGTTTGAGAAATATTAACAGAGTCTGATTAATCTTAGTTAACAAGCTATACATGCATAGGTTGAGCTCCTGAGAAGACTGAAAAGAATACCTGGAGGCAACACACTACAGATCGGTTCTCATCTAAATCCGTGATTCTCACAAGAGCTGGAAAAACTTGATTTCTGACCATGGGAAGAGCTCTGACTCTATGAAGTATTCAGTGCGAAATCAGAAAGTCACACCTCAAGAGAAGGAATAAACAGACACTGGCTAAAGACTTCTCTAGATTTTTATCCTCTACATGTGTTTTGTTTCCCTTTTAAATAAACCTCCAGTATTTTAAAACTGGTCAGATATATAAAATTGCTGTCAAACAAAAGTAAAAAGACAATAAGACCTACAGTAATACTCAGATAAGGGACAACTGACATCTGTAATGCTCAATATTCACATGTAATCAAAATACAAAACTATAATCAAAATATAAAAGCTATAATCAAAGGAAAAGTCAGTCAATAGACACAACATATAAAAGCACAAAAAATTAAAATATTTGTGCATATGTAAGTACTCAGTGAACTGAGAAATATTACAATATTTGAAATAAAATATATACTTTAGTAATACTTTAGTAATAGGAAATCGTATAGCTTAAGATTAAAAGTAAATTTTTAGGTGATTGATGTGATGGCAAATTAAGTATTGTAGAAGAAGAGATACTGGAATTTGAAAATAACAATAGCAAGCATCCAAATTACAGCAAGAAAATAAATACGTCTACCAAAGTAAAAACACAACAAACCAACATTAGCAGTGTGAAGGATAAAGCCAAGTGGTTTAATGTACATGTGAAAATGCATAAATGGAACTAAGAAAGAGCAAAAATTAATGAAGAACGGATACACGGAAAAATGTCATCACCATCAGACTGCATGACAGAGAAGTATTCAATTTGAAAGAAAACTATTCCAAATGCCATACAGAAGTTCACACAAAGAAACTAAGCACCATGAATTAGTCTGCATATGGATAACTAAACAATATCATTTAACAAATGTATTTAAGCATATACTGATTCAATGAAACACAATTTAATTGTTGCTTTATGATATATGGAACAAATTTGAAAGCTGTAATAACAGAGAATGTCTACTGAGAAAACAAAAACTTACCATTGGAAGGCATTTATTCTATATGTGGTTTCACAGTAAGTGTTGATAACTTTATTAATTAAAGGGGTAAACCTGAGATTAGTGACCATAATAATCATTAGGAAGCTACTGCTAATGAAGTGACATAACTTGAAGTATAAATGATCAATTAGTCCCCAAAGAAGGCAGTTTAAAGAAGAAAACGAGCAAGAACATAACAGAATGATCTAATAAACACAAACCTGAAAATAATAAATTTTGTTTTATTTCATGTATTTGGTACATGGTCTCACTATGTAGCTCAGACTCCTAGTGATCCTCCGGTTTTCAGCCTCCCCAGAACTGGGATTATGGGACTGTGCCACCAAGCCCACATCTGAATGAACAGCTCAGTGTGCCCTGGGGCCAAACTGGTGTGGCCTGTGGTGCCAGGGATTGAACCCCAGTCCCTGAACTTGCCTAAGCAGGCACTGAGTTATCTTGCCTGCCTAATAAATATTATTTTAAAATAGACTAAAACCTCAAATAAAGGTGTACACATTGCATGATTACATTAAAAAAATCAGAAGGGTACTTATTGCAGAAAGTATATAATATCACTGAATTGCAAACTTTTAAAACTATGTATAAGGTAACAAACAATAGAAAAGGTAAATAATAAAAAATTAAGAAAACCATAATCATAGAAATGCTTGGGTGTTAGTTTCAATATCAAGCAAATTAAATCTTTGAATAATGACTCTTCCACAATAAGGAAGAACAGTTCATAATCATGAAAGGCTCAATTCAGTAAGAACACACACTAAAAATTATACCAACATTACTCTGTGGGGCTTCGTATAGGAATATAGATTTATTTCAACACTGAATATTACTTAGCAAACTAGTAGAATTGAAAACAAAATCACAACATCATTTCAATTGAAGAGGTGGTTTAGAAAATCAGTATTCAAACTATGAATAGAAAGTTTCCTCACCAAATTCAAACCATTCTTAAAAGCCTTTCAGCTACTATTATACCTGATGTTGAAAGTCCAAACATGTGTACTACTTGTCAACATTCCCACCAATAAAAATATTCCTTGTGGACTAACATACGAATATTCATAGCAGCAACAATTACAATAATGGAAACATGAGGTAATTCTGGAGTCCATCAGCTGCTGCATGGATAACCAAAATAGGGCATATTTGAACAATTTAGCAATAATAACAAAGGCCTAATATCAACCATAATCTAAAAAAGCTTCAAAATTGTGCTTAACTTGACATGACATACAGTGCTGTGTAATTTTCTTCATTATAAAATGTCCTGAAAAGACACGTTTGTAGAGCTACAAAGCAGTTTATTGGTTCTCTGAAGTGGGCCTATTAATGGGCAATGACTGAGTGTAAATAGACAACAGGGATATTTGAAGCTTTGAAAATGCTTAGAATTAAACTGTGATAATTGCACAATTCTCCCTCACCACATTGTATACTAACATCATTAAACTGCACTGCATTGTCTTGAAAAACTGCATACACTTTCGAAAGAAAACAAGGATATTGCCATGTTTATGTTAGCATTTACATAAAAGCCAGCATATTTTAAGCCTTTAAAGATTGAAACCTTTCCAAAGACAAAATCATGTCTCTCTTGTCTAACCCCAGAATGGTTAAGTTCATTCCTTATTTTTTCTTTCTTTCTTTCTTTCTTTCTTTCTTTCTTTCTTTCTTTCTTTCTTTCTTTCTTTCTTTCTTTTCTTTCATTCTCTCTCTTTGTTTCTCTTTGTTTCTCTCACTCTCTCTCTTCCTTCCTTCCTTCCTTCCTTCCTTCCTTCCTTCCTTCTTTCCTTTCTTCTTTTCTTTCATGCACTTAGGACAGAGGGTACAGGGTCTGCAGGGTCTCACTACATAGATCTATTCGTAGGGATTCTTCTGTTTTCAACTTCCCAAAGTGTTGGGATTACAGGTATGTGCCACCATACCCAGTCTCAATGGCAGTCTCAGGGTACCCATGGGCAGTGCCAGCACAGCATGGTAGGGATCAAACCCGGCCATTATGACTTCCTAATTCATTTTTTAGCTTTTATTAAATTAATTTTAATAAATAACATTGAGACAGTTTCAAAACACTTTAGTAGGAGAGCCACAATATTTAATACAATGCATATTGTTGTCTTCATAGCAGTTGCTCAAAGTACAAGATACAGACATGATAACTTTTCTAAACAATATTGGTACAAATATTTATTCACACTGAACTAAGAGAAAGTAATTTTATACATAGACCTATATTCTATAATAGTAGTGGGTTATCAGCAGACCTGGCAATGTCGGAAGCTGTTGATTTGAGCCTTTTATAGCTCAGCATGCTAATAAGGTTTCACTCTCTATGACTTGTGGTTAAGCATTTCTGCTGGATGGTTAAGTCCAACTTAAAGCAAGATCTATATAGCAAAACATGTAATTTTTGTATCTGACAAGGTCAGTCAAATCCCCTCAGGATTTTCCTTGAAACTATGTACAGCATTTTCTAGAACTTTAGTCAGTTTTAGCCATCTGGATAAGTAACGGCCAGTGCTTGAAAAGTTTGCTCTCTGAGAAAGCCTGAGAGAATATGTTCTCTATAGGTGACTCTCCTTAGGCACCCTATATATCATTGATCCCTTTCCTCTGTGGTCCCATAATCTCCTTGAAGAGAAAATTTGGGACACCACTGAGTTATAGGATGTTATAGTACAGCTTCACTTGTGTCCTGAGACCTCACTAAACTTGAGGAACTAGAACCAAAATATTGGCTATCCTCGTAGTCCTTGTTTTTCTCTAATTTATGGTCTGCAAACTTACATTCTTAACCCTCCAGAAGAAAAGCCTAGTGATACTACTACTCTATGACATAGGCTCTTGAGCTTATCTTTACTATCTTTCTAAATATTAAATGCCCTAGACTTAACATGGGAGCCAGTATTTTCCATCAATCATTAATACTGTAATAAATCTCTATATAATGTGATTTTCAAAACTATTTCACTTTTTACACAGAAATTTAGAAATCTAAGCATATGCAAAATTGTAGCAGGTCAATCCAATAGAATTTTTCCTTGTCACATTTTCTCTATAATTACCTTTTTTGTTTTCTTTTAAAACATACATTTACCTGAGAGTGTAGCAATAATTGAAATTACATTAGAAGCAGCACACATCTAGAAGACCAGAATGACAAGCATTCCAAGCATGGCTTTAGTCTTATACGTGGATACTCTCAGTGTCAAAAGCATGTTGGAGATTCTTAGGACCATTGTCTAATTCATCCTGTGTATATAAATGCATGGTTTCTTCCAATACCAAGTTTCCTAATTTTTCTGCTTGCAATATCTTAGTTGTTTAATTTTTAAGTTCTTGATTTCTATTCAGCTGTTTTATGCCTTTCCCTTTTTATTTCTTCTTTTGTTTTCTTACTCTAAGGACACTGTATGATATTTACATATGTAGTTCTGTTTTATTTCACTTATGTGTATATCTTCAAGATACATCCACTTACATATGAAGTCTTTATAGTTGAAAAGTATTCCACTGTATAAAAATACCACATGTTTTTCAACTATTTTTCAGATGATAGACATTTTGGTTGTTTCCATGATTTGGCTATCACAAATTGTGTGGCTATGAACATAGGTAGACAAACATCACTATCATATGATGTTTTCAGTTCTTCTGGGAAAATTCTCAGTGGAAGGATAGCTGACTTCAATGGGGTTTCCAGTCCTAATTTTTTTAGAAGTGTCCACACTGATTTCTATAATGGTTGCACCAGTCTGCATTCCCACCAACGGTAGAGAAGTGTTCCTTTTACCGCATAACCTCTCCAACATTTGTTGTTGGTTAATATCTTTATGATAGCCATTCTGTCAGGGATGAGATGGTATCTAAGTGTTGTTTTAATGTGCCTGTCATGGATGACTAGTGACATGGAACTTTTTTATGTATTTATAGAATTGTAGTATTTCTTCCTCTGAGAAGTGTGTGTTTATCTGGAATCTTGAATTTTTAAAACATTGTATTTTATTTATTTAGATTGATTTATATTCATTTTATTTTCTATTGTCTTTTTTTTTTTTTTTTTTTTTTTTTTTTTTTTTTTTTTTTTTTTTTTTTTTTTTTTTTTTTTTTTTTTTTTTTTTTTTTTTTTTTTTTTTTTTTTTTTTTTTTTTTTTTTTTTTTTTTTTTTTTTTCTGTACCAGTATTTTAACTCAGGACTGTGCACTTGCCAGGCAAGTGCTTATTTCCTGGTCTGGTCTACTATTGTCCTATTGTCTTTTTAAGACAAGGTTTCACCATGCAGTTTAGGCTGGCTTTAAGCTCACTTTGTATCACAGGATGAACCTATAATTAACTTCCTGCATCAGCTTCCTGGGAGGTGGGATTACAAATTTTATTTTCAAAAGAAAAAACAAATACAAATGAAAATGATGCAGAATTTCAAGACAAGGTGATAGGAAATTGATACTGGGTCCTGTTTTGAATTTTGATATCTTCATAATAGTTATTCAGATTACTGGGTACAGCCACACAAAATTAAGCAAGCATGCTAAGCGCTAAGTGCCCCTCATACACAATACGGTGCCAGTGTTGCCTCCTGAGGTCAGTGAGTATCTTCAAGCTTCTTACGGTAATCTGGGTGATGCAACCAGTATTCATGAAGCTTTGTGAGCAGGGCAGAAACCCTTGTTGAATCTCTGGGAGCACAGCCTCTCAAAGTACAGAAGGACAAGCTCCTGCAGTGAGCGCACCTTTTAAGAAAACAGCCACGCAACCCAGTACGTAGATCTTGCTGCCTAATGCTGCTTGACTCACTAAGGGTGAGTTCTGTAGCAAAAGAAAAAAAAAAGAAAGAAAGAAAGAAAAAAAAAAGCTATTTCAAGTTTTTCTTCTCTTTTGTAAAAAGTGACACCTATGCCAATCTTCTGAAGAGTGACAGCATTTCACTTTTCCATGAAATTATTTAAGACATAAAATGATTTCTGAGGGCATTTAACAGCACACTAGGTGTTAATGGTTAGATGCAATGGAAGTTTACTGATTAGAAAGATAGTAGTTTCATATTATTTTTAACTTGGAAAGTTCTGAATTAAAAAGAAAATAAACCTGATTTCAATATACCCTTAAGAGACTAATAAATGTGGACTTTGTGCTAATGACTCGGCTTCAATTTTTAAGTACCCAGTTGTGAAGATCTTGATATTCCAGACAGAGTGGCTCATGGAGGTGATGTGATGCTTGTATAATTTTTTGTCATATATTTACAGTTCAATATTATTTTGATGTTTAAAACTGTTTCCTCAGATTATCTACAATTAAAAGTTCCAATTAATAATACTTAAGTTTTTTCTTGGTTATTCTTTTGCTCCATCAGCCCTTGTTCGAAGACAAAGAAACTTGGTGCATAGCAGCACAGGCCTGGAATCCCAGCACTTGGGAGGCTGAAGCAGGAAGATCAGTGTGAGATTGAGACCAGCCTGGACTACAAAAGTGAGCTCAAGGCCAGCCTGAACTGCATAGTATACCTCGTCTCAAAAAAAAAAAAAGAAAAAAGAAAATGAAAGAAAGAGAGAGAGAGAGAGAAACTTGAAACATATAGCACTTTGTGCCCCATTAAAAAAAAAAATCATAAATATTCGTTCATGCCAAAGAACCTAGGGAAGCATTTGTAATCATCCACCTTGACTTTTGGGTGTTTTAACTCCAGAGAAAAAGCTAAAATGAGTTGTTTGACAGTGACAGCTGAAATTGAATGTGGCAAATGTTAATATTTTCCACAAATAACTATTTCTATATTAAAGTATCTTAGTTATATAGATGAAAAGTAGTTATACTATGAAAAATCCTAAATAGGATACAGTATTGTATTTATGAATAACATTTAGTATCTGAAACTTCACACAAAGATATGCAAGCATGGGAAACCAGTGAAGAAATGAGTGCACTAAGATTAGATCTGAGATAAGAATTTTTTTTTTCACACTGAAGATGTAGGTATGCAGAGCTCAATAAAATCTTCTGCCTATTTTTATATATTCCTAATATTTTCCAATGTAGAAAGCATAAAAATAAGTAACTTAGATATTTTCAAATAACATCATCGCTTTTTATTAGGCCAGAGAATTTGGGAAAAAAAAATGTTATGCCTCCTCAAATAACCTGTTACCTTTATCTGAAGAATGGAGTAATAGCACATTCCATGTGGAGCCATTAGTTTCAGAGAGAACCATATGTGTAAGTGGAATAGCATAGTACAAGGCTTAAAGTCTGTAAATGGTATTATGCTTTAGCTAATGGACCCTTGGAAAGAGACATTTACACTTGTAACTGATAACCTGATTACATATTCTATGTAAATCTTCTACTATAATATGTTTATAATAATTCCCAAAGAATAAATGTGGAATTCCATCTCTCCTTGGCAGGCTCTAATCTGTCACATCAAGGATTATTTGATGAGTATATTGACAGTGCTAGCATCTTTAAAAGTTACATGATTTGTGTTATCTAAAATTATCAAAGATTATTTAAGTATCATTTCAATATCAGCATTTCCTGATGGCTCTGGTCCTGGTAATTATTGATGTAGTCAGTCACTGCTTTCATTAATATCTGTACAGAGTGCTTGGTTGCAAATTGTTGGATGTGCTTGCACTAAGAACATTACAAATGGAAAATGAGGAAACGCACATGCCCTAGGCTATTGATCAGGAAAATTTCTGTATAGAAGGCATGATTTCCGCCACTCTTGCTAGCTGTGCAGAAGAATAGAACCTATGTTTAGTAACTCTAGGAAAGATGATTGCACACAGAACAAAAGATCTTTGAGGACATCTTCCCTCAAATATTAGCACACCCTCGCTCCCTTTTGTTTAGCACAGATGGCTCCTGTCATTATTACATTGTATCTTTCTTATTTTCCTTTTCCTCACTCTCCCATAAATAATGGAACTTGGTAAATATGTCATGAGCAGTGGTTCTATGAGGATAGAAACAATATCTTCTTCAAAAAGTTGTGATTTATTGTGTGTTTTACTCAAACTGATGATAAAAGGCTGGATTCAGAAATAGAACCAAAACGACAAAATAAATACTTTTTTCTTAATTCTTTTGATTATACAAAAAATAGCCTTCCTTTATTAGGATAGCAGTGGCTGTGACATACTTTTCTCATTTTTCCCGTCACCCTCCTTAGTCTGACCTCTGCCTACTTTCACGCTTTCTGCCATGGAGACCCAAGTATGCATTCTGTTCTGCCCATCAGTCCCGTTACCTGCTGTTGCACTCCTTCACTGCTCCTCCTTATTTTTCTCCCCTTCCTCACACACAGTATCCCCATCCATTCTCCTGTTGCTGTTTCTCTTCCCAGTACTAGGGGGGAAGTGGGATATTTGTACCTCTCAGTCTGATCTGGCTTATTTTGCTTAACATGATGGTCTCAGAGCTCTCCAGATTCCTGAAAATGACAGAATTTCATTTTTCCTGTACTGCATCAAACAAATCATTTTTGTAATGTAATGCTAGCCCATGTGGAAATTAATATGTTACTAAGTCCTGAATTTCTTTTTCTTATTCATTTGTTGACCAGGCAATGATTGAGAAGAGAGAAGATTTCTGAAAAACTTTCCATGCAATGCCCGTTATTGATAGAGTAATATACAGGTCTAGTATTTTAATGGAGTTTAAAAGCTAGTGTGGGGAACAATGAAGGAATAATAAAAACACCGTGAGAAATCACATATGTGTTTCATTAATTATAAGTGTTGAATAAGCTATGGTAGGAATTTATGTTTACATTGTAAATCTACATTAAAGAGCCTGATACCCACTATCACCTTACACACCATCAACAGTGTTCCTGTTCATTGATGGGGTTTATTTAGATTCATTTCTTGATCTTCCAGTGCTTTGTTCCATTTTGCAGAAGATGCTGACCTGATATTTTTTTTAATTTTTAATTTTTTTTTATATTTAATTTTATGTATTTAGTACAGGGCTTCACTATGCAGCTGGGACTTGTAATGATATTTGTGTTTCAGCCTCCCTAGCCTTGGGATTATAGGCATGAGCCACCATGCCTGGTCTTGCTGTCCGACTTGGTGCACTTGAGGGTAAGGCAGGCACCACATGCAATACCAAGGATAGAACCTGGGTCCTTACGCTTGCCTAGGCAGGGTCTTACACTGCTGAGTTATCTCCATGGCCCCTGACAACTTCTCTGCCCCCTGGAGCTTGATGGGTTGAAGCTACAGAAGGCAGTGGCTGGGTTTAGAAGGCCGGAGAACATGCTTCTGTCCCACGTCTAGTGGCATTTCTAGAAAGAGCTGAACATTCAGAATGATTTCAGCTTCCCTGTCTTTTACTTCATCTCTGTGATCTGAAAGCTTCTATCAGATCCCAGGCTTAGGTTTCAGCAATTCCACCCTGCCCCAAGTGGATGTGCACATATTTTTAGTAATGGAGATCAAACTCAGTGCCTCATGCAAGTAGACACACACTACTGCACCGGGTCAGGCAGGCTTCAATCACAGCTCCTCCTTGTCTTGGTTTTTTTTTTTTTTTTTTTTTTTAATCTTTTTCACTAAAATTATTTGATTAATTTTAAGTACACATAACGTACCTGTTTAACATCTAAAAATAATCCAGAAGTTATTATAATTACAAATTATACATATGAACTGGATTTATGAAATATGCAAGACAATCAACATTTAATCTTCATTGTAAGCCTTAAGGAGCAGAGCATTCAGCCTATATTTTTCTGCGATCTCTCTGATATTTTCCAAATGATCTTCCAATATGCATTCTTCAAACTCTCTATCAGCTTCAGAAGTCTGTTCCTCTAGATGTTTCTCCATGGCGGCTGCATGCACAACGAGCATCTGTAGCAGAATCTGTAGGCTGCGTCCCACTTCCCTCCTTTCTTTCTTACTGTCCTTCTTTCTTTTTTCTTTCTTTCTTTCTTTCTTTCTTTCTTTCTTTCTTTCCTTCCTTCCTTCCTTCCTTCCTTCCTTCCTTCTTTCTTTCTTTCCTTCCTTCCTTCTTTCCTTCCTTTCTTCCTTCCTTCTTTCCTTCCTTCCTTCTTTCCTTCCTTCCTTCTTTCCTTCCTTCCTTCCTTCCTTCTTTCTTTCTTTCTTTCTTTCTTTCTTTCTTTCTTTCTTCCTCTGGACCAGGGTTCAAACTCAAGACCTTGCTTTTGCCAGGCAGGCACTTGTGCCCCAGAGCTATCTTCCTGGCTCCTCCTTCTTTCTTCAGTTGTGGTCTGCACAACTAATTGGTTCTCCGGCTACATGGTGTCCAGTGCAGCCATCACCTCACTGACGCCTTCGTTCACGGCACTGTTCAGCGGGTGCTTGTGCTTCTCCAAGGACTCTAGCTTGCTGGCACACTTCTCATCCTCCTGTGCAGCTTCCTTAACTTTCTGTTGGTAAAGATCATTCAGCCTTTGAATGTCTTCCTTCAGAGTTTTCACACTTCTGCTGTCATCGCATTGAACTGTTCTAACGGATCCTCCGAGCCCATCTTCCTATTTTGGGTTTTATTGATTTGTTCTTCATTTTCATTTAGGAGTTCTTTGAGAGGCACATAAACTTGTCTTGACAAGGCAGTTGACACCAGCTTCAGGAATAAACTTAATTTCAAAGTCGTAACCATTGGAATTCTCAGCCCCTTTTGGGATAAGGTTGTGTTTTCTAGCCATTCTGTGATGCTCTGCTAATTGTGTTTCAGTCCCCTCCTTGGCCCTGGCATACTTCAGTTCCTCATTCCACAGCTGCTGTTCTTCAGACTCCAGGTTCTTGTTTGATTTATTGATGGTTTGCTGAAAGTTGTTCTTTTTTCGTGATTTGTTCTATCAATGTCAGCAACTGAGTATTTGTGGTTATCAACATTTTGTAGCCAAATATTCCCCTGTTTTACTCTTTCACATTCCATTTCTACTCAAGAGATTTCTTCATAGAGTTTCTGGTCAAGAATAGCTTGCATATGATTGAGAATTTTGACTATCTGCCTTTATGGAACTTCTTAGTTTCCTCGATGACTCTAGAGGATTCAATTCTTTTGTTCTTTCCTGCTCCATCATGTGATCTGCTCTTTCAGTGCTTTGTATTTTGTGGCTAATGATTCCAGCTTGGGAGCATCTGCATTATATAAACCCTAAGCTTGGACTGCAGTTGTATATTTAATTCCTTGAGAGAGTCAGCACCCATCATGAAGCTCTCATAGCATTTAATGGTATAGTCCAAAAACAACTTATATACATAATTCCATTTTGAGTTTCTTCTACCCAAGGTTGTCCACCATCAAATAAAGGTGAGCTTCCTTTCATGACATCCTGTATCTTGATGCAGTCTGTTAGCCAAACCAGGGTTGCCATGGTATGTGTCCAGATGTGAGGGGCTCACCTCATGTAT
This sequence comes from Myocastor coypus, assembly GCA_004027025.1. NCBI lineage: Eukaryota > Metazoa > Chordata > Mammalia > Rodentia > Myocastoridae > Myocastor > Myocastor coypus. The sequence goes on along the minus strand of PVJA010003397.1, from coordinate 58,616 downwards.
ATGGAGATTTTAGACAAAGCAAAAGGATACCCAGGGTCTTTAAAAATTTTTGTCACCTCTACTTCACATTTTGTGTCTGGAAGCTCATATGAAGGGCACAGGAAACTGTACAGAAGAGTAAAGATCTTCATAAAGTCTTTGGCAGAGGTGATACCTAGAGAGATTTCATGGATGTACTGTCCACATAACCACTTAGTGATTTTTTACTTCCTGTAAAAAATTCAAATTATGGAATACACTGCTGAATGAGTGCTTTGTCATTAAGTGATCATGAGTCCTCGATTTTTTCTGAACTGGAAAATATATCAAGTTGACCATTCTAGGATCCATGTGCACTGGTTCTTTTACCAAATATAGACACTTCTCTTTTGAATGTAGGTGTGTTTATATTCAGCTTACCAAAGTTTGCCTTTTCCTTGGTATGATGGAAATAAAGATCTGGTTTACTCATTTCCAGGGATTTTAACTGCTACATAGAGAGGCAGTTGGCACTGCCAGTTCAAGTAGAACTCTGCTTCATGCTTCTGATCTTCCTGCAGTATCCCAAGGAGATCCAGAGGCCACATTTCTACAAGGTGGGAACTCCAGAGACAGTAGCAGGTGCCCCAAATAGGAGCTGCTGCTATCTCTGCGCACCAAAGGGGTTTGAATTTTAAAGTCTTCCTTCTCCTTGTCTTTATATCTCTAACTAGGCTCAACAGTAACTTCTTATTGCCAGCCTTGAGGTGTCCTCTAGTCTCGTCTTTTATTTATCAGCATTTTCAACTATCTTTGTATCAATTTTTTTACACCGAATTTTTTCGTCTAAATAATCAACATCTTAAAAAGTATTATTATTTTGTTTTCTAGATATTCCTTGTGAATACATTACACTTGCGAATGAAATTAATCTTTTGAAGCAAAGGCATTGTTTTCTCTAAATTGTACTAACAAAAAAAGGAAAAAAAAAACACTTCCATTTTTTGTTTAAATAATTACAGAACAGGATTAAACCCAGAAACTGGACCCACAATGTGAGTGAGACCACCCTGTACCCACCAGATACTCATTTGACCCAACAATAAAGCCTGGCATATGAGTGGAACTTCATTCATCAGACAGGCCTAGTATGGAAAACTGCCATAGAACTTCCTACAGACAAGACCCACCCAGCTGATCCAGGAGCAGAACCATGAGCCAGAGTAGCATAGCAGGTTCAGCTCCAAGGGCTGAAGCAGGATGAAATGGAGCTTCGCAGCCAGACCATAGTCAAACCCACCTGGACGAGTTTGAACTTGGTAGATCCAGATCTACCAAGTGCTAATGTAAGACCTCTCTCAAATTTCTACATCAAAGGTCAGAAGGCAGGACTTTACAAAATGACAAAGAGAAGGATCAAAATAAGTTCTCAGGCCCCAAGCCCACACTGAACAAGTGAAACAGAAAATAACATAGAAGAAATTGGAAGTCACACACCTGAAATCTCTGAAATAACAGCATCTAAAGTAAAAAAAAAAAAAAAAAAAAAAAAAAAAAAAAAAAAAAAAAAAAAAAAAAAAAAAAAAAAAAAAAAAAAAAAAAAAAAAAAAAAAAAAAAAAAAAAAAAAAAAAAAAAAAAAAAAAAAAAAAAAAAAAAAAAAAAAAAAAAAAAAAAAAAAAAAAAAAAAAAAAAAAAAAAAAAAAAAAAAAAAAAA